>JAMKCH010009466.1:0-28475 GCA_023653785.1 Ophioderma brevispina | reverse complement strand
GTGTTAATTATGTGTCGAATCAATTTTTGGAGCGACGTTTTGTTCATAACAACCACCTAAAACATTTCCTTGGCCTAAAATTCCACTTGGTTCTGATCACAAAATCTCAATTTAAAGTTGGGGGATGAGGTTGTCGGTCAGGTTGAGAGCGGAGCAGACATATTCACTATTTCACGAAAATCCTTTGATCAGTTTGTTCAGTTAAAAAAGGCAATTTCAAGAAGGTTCGTTACAATTGTCCTTCGGGGGGGTGGGACATGGCGTCAGTTTGCTTTGAGAGATCAAATGTAGTTTTTAATTTTCTGAATTCTCACAACTTTCAGGGTATTTGACTTTTATTTGTGAAAATCGACATTTTCGTTCAAAATGTTATGGTTGATCGAAGTGGACAGCATCACACAGAAGAACGACGATTTTCCTTATGTTGCGTATTGTTTTTCAAGCCTACATTTACTTTGTTTTTCATTGTTTTTTCAAGCATAATATTTAAGAGATTCCAAAATAAATAATTTTGGGGTAAAGTGACCATTTACAGATTGGTTTTTAATTAACAAATATTATTATTAGATAGAATTGATAAATTTAGAATTAAAAAAACAAAATTGCAATAATTATTAATTAATAATTAGTAATTAACCATTAAACGCTTCTGGACCTTTATATTGGCCTATACTTTCTTTTTTTTCATCTTTCGAAGTGCAAACCTTGCCCCCCCCCCCAACTTCTCGAAAACCGTTCGACCTATTGACTTTCCAATTCGGCACAAACATTGTGTACCGACTTATGATCCTATGTGAGGATTTTGTATAAAACCCTTTCGTTTTTGAGATACATTGATTTTTGCATGCCACCAGCAGCAAAATGGCGAGAGAAGTTTGACTGGTTGCCATGGCAACACGGAATTTAATTTTGGTAAACCGCTCATAGCTCTCACCAAACTATGTTCAAAGAACTTTCTATTTTTGAGATAAATGTGGGGGCAAATTGTCATTTTGAATTTCTGATTTTCCTTGGTGCCATGACCTTTGACCCCTTCTATTAGCATACGGAGGTCGATAGGATCCGAGACAAATATATTTGAAAAAGGGCTCATCATACCGAACATTGTATATCACTTACTTGGCATTCAGAAACTATTGCTGTGATGGCAATATCATAATATTGTATGAAAATGACGCCTGTTCCCCCCTTAAACAGTGGCTTAACCCCTCTGGCACCCCCTGAAAAATTAGTGATTTACATAGGGCCATATACTATAGTAACAATTTAATATATTCTTCCCCCCTAAAAAACAATGTGCCCCCCCCCTGAAAAAAGCTTTGTTAGCCACTGCCTTTAAACATCCCAGGGTTGGCTATAAAGATATCTTATACAGTTGTGAAAGAAATATTCTTGTCATATCAAGGGTTCTTTTAATAGTTTCATTCGGTTATCTATTTCGTTTTTTTTTTTTTTTTGGATGTGGAACATTTTGCAGATTCGCAATCACGCCCCATTTTGGTTGAATTACTTTGCCATGCGTACTTCCCCAGTTGTCACGGCTGGAAGCAATCTAAGACGTTGTCCACTTGACGCGTGCAAGTAAAAGTGTATCACAGTTATGCCATTAAAAAGTTTTATCAAAATCATCTGTTTCACACCAAAATCAAGTAAGGACCACGCATTTCCTCACCCATCCGTGAGTACCTTTGATATCATTGTCTTTCAAAGACTCATTGTCAAATAAAAATAAGGGATTTTAATGCGGTCAAGTTCAAAGTCATTGCCTCATTCATCCATCTCAATTGGAATGAAAACTGTGTCGCAGAAATTCCTCCGAGGCAAGAAAATCGTTTAAACCCATATGCCGGGGTCTATTAAGCTACGCTACCAGCATGGATAAGGTATTTCTTTTCAAAGGACAAAAGTGCATTAAAAGTTCATTTCTAGGACTTGTACATTAAAGGCGCTCGTCAAATAAATAAACGCTCGTTGAAATACACGAGAAAGATCATAATAACAAGCTTCGCTTTATACTCGTAGCATATTTTAAATATTTAATAATGATGAACTATTGACAGATATTTACATGTATAGACAGGGCGAGACAAAAGAAAGCGTAACCCAAAACAAAGAAAAGAAATTATATTTCATATAAAAAAGCTTTAAAGCAAAAAAAATCAGTTACGATTATTAGCCTTGCACTACCTGTCTATCTGTCATTATCTCTAAGCAGTATTATGACTGGTCATTTCGAAGGCAATATCAAGTAATGAGCAAATCAGAGATACTGTAAGAAGAAATGTGGGAGTTTTTATAGATATATAGAAGCAATTTTGATTGGTTATCAGAGGGCTCTATTGTCCCGGCTATTGTATATATGTATCCTCATTTTCGTGACCGTGCGACTAAACATAACTTTTTTCAAGCCCATGCTAGGAGATGTTAGAAAATTGCCAAATTTGAGCTACGATTTCTAGACGTTTTTGTATATAAAGCTAACTTTACATTTATTGTACTAAGTCATCCCAATATACGTATTGTTAATTTATTGTCATAATTTTTATTTTGTTTTAAGAAATTTTTCCCATTTGCACTTTCTTTGTAACCATTTGCTATTTAACAATTTACAGCTTTGTGCTTTTTCTTCTATTTTATTTAGTTTTCATGTTGAAAGTGCGTGCGGTACAATGGTAATTGTTGTCCGATGATGGCATCTGCTTAAATGCAAGAAGCCACAATTTTTAAGTTGCAGGAGTTAAATTGCCAGAAGTTTAAGTTAATTTTGATCTCAGTGATGGTGATCATTTAATTGCGAATGCGTAATTTAAAATGTTAACAATTTTAACAAAAATATATGCTTACGCAAAAAACAACTCGCATGTGCCTAAAAATAGCTACGCGAAAGAAACCCATATAAATTAAAAACAATTAACATAGTCCTTAGTCATGTCATTCAACAGTAAATACGTGTCAAATGGATGGAAAAGTTTCCTGCCTTTTATCACCACTTCAAATGATTATCTTTTCCAAATGTTCAAAAACTGGATCGTGGCGTTTGTTTATAAACGCTACTTGGCACAATCTGGTCATAACATAAGTCCCTTTGGTCATTTACTCATCTAAACAACAATGCAATGCTAAAATATCTGGACAACCGCATTTTAAAATATATCTCGTTTACCCTAGTTATATCAGCCATGGTGCATATTAGTTCGCCACTTTTTCACCATACATGTACACTTAACCAACGACTCAAGGGTAACCGGACACTTATAGTCCCCCATTGGAGAGTGTCCTATCTACTACGTCCAACATCTATGGACTAACTGTGACCTTGTAGTCCGAGGCTACAGGGTATATTGCTGATATAATGATGCGTGCCACTGCCGTAAACAACGGAACACCAATAGGTAGGACACACAAGTCCAGAGACACTGCATGGCACCGGTTCTCAGTAGAGCCCGCTTTGATAAGTCCAATTTCAAAATTTAGAGCTGTGTCATTTCTTCCAAAAGCTAAGTTGAAAGACTTTAGTTTGGGTTTCATCAACTCAACCCGTTCAAACAAATAACATAAACATGTCTCCGTTGCGTTAATTTCCTTGATATTAGCCATGTTTCTTACATCGACATTGGTTTTAGAGGGGCAAGCATCAAAAAAATATGACTATATAATTTGACACAATTTTCCAGTCTCAAATGCCAACTCTATTTACAGTTAATCATTTAAAACAAACTTGATTTTTTAGCTTCTATTCTATTTTTTTTTTGTTTATGAACCTGATTAATCTAACCGCCATTTCCTTTAAGATTTCTTCAAACTCATGCTGTTATAATTCACTTTGAGTAGCGTCTCCGCTGGGATTCTCCTCTTCAATCAGGCAGAACATTAACCACTTGCTTTCAAAATCGAAATATGCCATTTTGACGGGTGTATTTACTCGAATCCACAATTTGTGAACTGGTTTTACATGACATTGCAGAGGCGATCTCATATTGAAGCTCGCATAGTTTTAAGAAGAGTTATTGTTGTAAAAGGAACACACCGCTTCTCATATTGGCATTTACTGGTATGTAATGAACATAAAATAGCGATTCTTATGTATACTAAGACGAAATTACAAATGAAGTCATGCCGACATTTTAATGTCCAAATTGTAAATTATTTACTTTATTCCTTTACCATGTGGTTTATTGTTTTTGTTAATTGATTTAAGCACATGCTACGCTATATAGACCGTTTCAATATGACGTCAGCCACCAGACATGTTGGTGGACAAGATTGCCCCCATACATTCCAGACTACAATACATACAGCTGTCAATCGATCCTGTTTAGCGATTGCACAGGAATCATTGACAGGTGATGTATTGTAGTACTGGAATGCGTCTATCTTGTCCACCAACATTGCTGGCTATTGACTACGGTCTCTTTGCCAACGCTATTATTTCCATTACTTTAGAGAGAGAGCAAATGAGTTAGATAGCTGGATAGATTAGGAAAATCGGTCTGTCTTTTTCTGCACTACTTTGAGTTCAATTTCCCATTTACTCGGTCTTTCCATCCCAAGAGCCGTTTAATTATCCGTATGATAAAGCTTAGCCTCAGGACCTAAGGATCTCTGCTTTGCTGATTGTCATTAGTTAGCTGGCGTATGGTTGTGTTTTAAATAGAATTCACACCTAGCTATAAGGCCCCCTGGATCAAACTTTATGGCTGGTTATTTCTGAAAGGAAGGCTAACTGTAGTCCTGGTTTTAAAACCAGTTTAGTCCTAGCTGAGTGGACCTTTTTCCTTTCAATACTGTGAAAGTTTAAATGTAACTGGAGAAAATTCTTATGATGGGCCGGAATGGCCCATCCATGAGAATTTTCTCACCTGTTACAGCACATCTGCAGAGTATGTTGGAAGAATAAAAGGTCCACTCATGAATGACTAACTCTGGTTAAAACCCAGGACTAAAGTTAGACCTCCCTTTCAGAATACCAGGCTTTAGAGTTAAATCCGTATCAAATTGTTCACGTCGGTTACTTCCCGGGCTTGTAAGAAATAGTTGAGGGACCCACAGGCACTCATCTAAAGCGCGTGCGTTTCCGAAAGATGTAAACATATTCAATTCAAAGATATCATTATTCCGCGAAATTCAATCTTCATTTATTAGCATTTTGGTGGTCTATTTTACAGACTAGTAAACAGTTAAACAAACTCTGTTGACCTATGGGAAATTCAGTAACCCCATTTCTTTTCAGCTTGCATACAAATCCATGAGTAAATGTGAGTAAGTATATGCGTGACGCAAGCAAGGCATTTTCATGTTGCATAACCGGCATAAAGAGAAAAGTGGCAGTCAAAACAAACATTTAGTAATAGGCAGCAAAATGTCTGTCTACATAACGGCTCTATGTACCTCATGAATAATGTGGAACATTTTTGTTGAGATTTGAATTCTTAATAGTGTGGCAACTCTGTATACTGGCGAATGAGAATTACGAAAACAAAGACCATGCTCTAAATAATTTCGCTTGATATATGTAACAAACCATGTCTTTCGGGTTCAAATTAATATAACTATGCTCAACGTAACTCAGCTACTTAGTATAGAATTAATTTGGTAAAATCATTTTGTGGATCTCCTCCATGTTGGGCTATTTGTAGTGTGATTTGGTCATAACTTCATAATAAAACAACGTTATAGGCCTAGTGGGAAAATTTTGACCATGTAATCCCGTATACTCCTGCCCCTTAACCTTTTTTCAAATAACTTAGCGACATCTGATGATGTTGATGAAGATGAAGGAGGCATGATGGTGAATAGATTCTTGGTCAATGATGGAGTGATTTTTGATAGGCTTGGCTTAATAGCATAGTGCATTCAATGATGAACAATTGTCAACCTTTTGGATCCTGTTTGTGATAAAGGCCCATTTTTGTTAAGCCTTATTTGAATTGTGACAACAGCATATGCATTCTAAATTACCAACATTTATCAACCTTTTGGATCCTGTGTTGTGAAAAAGGCAATTTTGTTAAAACTTCTTTATTTTGACAAAACATTGATCAGGCATTAATATATTGCATTTTTCCTCGCTGTTTACCTTCAATGTGCCAAAAGTCTTTTAACATGTTTAACATGTTTAAGTAGTGGTCTGACATTTTTTGCAACATTGGACTATCTCCTTTGTCATTTCTGCTTCACCGGCCCATTATAAATACACGTTAAGAGTTTAAGGCTCATTCGTCTTGTCTTATGCTCAATATTTGACAATACAAAGCATTAAAGTCATCATCTTTTCTTTATGGAAATGTTTCATCGAAGATATTTTGCGGTATTTTCAAATGAAGCGTCTGATAGTGAATAATATATCAATTAAAGTTGTTTGTAAGTTTGGTTTTGGTTCTTTGTGTTCTTTGTTTTTTGTTGTTGTTGTTCTGTTGTATTATTTATTTTTATTTTTTTGTGTTTACATCCATTGGTATCTGTAATAGTAGGGAGCTGGCCAAGATATGCACTTGAATTAGGAGAGGGTAGCTGAACTGGTTACACAAATAGAAACCCAAGGAATAACTTGGGATGTGTGCCAAAATTTATATCCTGGAGGAAAGGCCTGCTTTTTGCCAAATTCAAAATGGCCGCCAAAATCAATTAAATAAGATCGCTTTGAATATAAGAAATAATTGTTTTTTAAATACAATGGTATGTGTGTTACAGAGGCAGCATCAGTGATTTGCTAAAATAAAAAAATCGAGTACAGGTATCCTAACACATCCTGCAAGTGATAAAACTGAAAGCAACCTAATAAGGACAAAATCGGGTATTTTAGTTATTATTGTCTGTAAGGGTACTTAACTACAACACGTAATTGAATGGTGATTCATATCTTTAAACACTGCTGTTTTATTCCTTTTCTGACAATGTTTCAGTTGAGAAAAATAACTTCTACAGATTTATCCTATACGTTTAAGCTATTCCTGCAAATTTTAAATACTTTTCACTCTCTCGGGAGAATCACTTTAAGGTAAAAGCAACATACAGATCATTTTAAAATCGTATTTTATTTTTTTAAACATGTTTCAAATCCAAGATGGCAGCGAAATTTGCTGCCAAAACATTTAAAATCTTCAAAATTGGCCATTATTGGTTCGTTTCGCCATACTTTCGCCATTTGGTTTACATTTTGAATTTCGCAAAAATCAGTCTTTCGTCAAGGATATAAATTTTGGCGCACATCTTTCTATAGGGGTGGAATTGATATTTGTTACATATTGCCCTATGGGTAACATACATGGCCCTTAGATACCAATTTGAAATGAAAGAATTACGGCACCAAATGATAAAACTTTTTGGCCAAGTTTCATGCTCTACTTACAATATGTACCTTCTTGAGCCTAAGAACTTTGATATGTTCCCAAATTGGCATAGATTTTTGGGTTAAAAACTAAGCACTGGAAGTTATTAACCATTTACACAATTAGGCAATGAAATTATGTCCAAAAGTATGTAGTTATTGATACATTCAATATTGAAAAGACCTGGAAATTTAGGCCTAATTGACATCTATGGGTATCAACCATGTACCAGCCATCACGAATTCAGCTCCGTTGTAATTAATTGTACCACGCTGATTTTAGTATCCAACCTTTTTAGTGATCGTTAATCTGATGCCGATCTTTCACAGTTTGTACAGCCTTTATAACCTGGGAGGTTTTGTTGAACTTTGCGTTTCTGGCCTTGTATAAAAAAGAAAAAAAAAAAAAAAAAATTTGCTACTATGGCTTTCAACTACGTTTTTCTCTTGATGTGTAGTCAATCATGTGTGCAACAGGCGTGCTTGATAACTTCTATTGTTTAATAATGCACGCTTGATAATTCACGCACGACAATGCACGATATTCAAATATGAGGTAAGCGTGCATTATAATCTGCACTGAAAAACAAAAGGACGCCTCTTGAAATAATGCACCAGTGGTTTATTAATGGATAATGCAGTAATTTTGATACTGATGTTCTCGATGTATGTATCTTATATTGTTCGTCAGTAATTTGAAACAACATTCTGGCTACGCGCGCTAAAACCTGGAAGTGTGTGACGAACGCTTGACAACGGAAATCCAATGCACAATCATCAGACACGCGAGTGCAATTTGTTTCAGAAATTATGACTGACGGTGATTTATAATCCGTACACATCGGTACAATACTCAAACGGGAAGGTAACGAAATTGTTTGTAACATACCCAATGTAATCTCAAGAGAGATGTATTAGCTGTTAATACGAATGCGATTAGTGAACTTAGTGAACGATTAGTGAACTTGACCAATACTCCTAGGCCTATGACCGTCTCCACGAAAAATTCTGTCAGAACTCGAAGTCGCCAGGGTACTTTTGGAGATTGGTCCCATAAATTGGTCACAAATCAATAGAAAACAAAGACATTTTCGGCCAGAGAAATATTGTTTCTAAAGGATAAAAAGAAGATGATCCAGGAATGCATCATTTCAATATCAGTATTTTAACTTATCAAATCCTAATTTTTTTCGGACTTTCGTCAAAACAGGTCAAAATGTTCCCAGATGTCCCCTCATACAAAGTCATGTGATTATTTAAAACACTTTTTATCTATGCCAGCCAGGAGAGGTCAGGGGTCACTTGACCTAACCCTTTAATCGAAGACAGCTACCTGTCATTGCAAGGTAAAACTATCACTCACCTGCCATGTTGGATTAGAGGTGATCAAACGTCGCCCAAACAAAAAAAGGTGTGACCATGTAGGGTACTGAAAACCAAGAGTAAAGGTGAAGTTTTATTTAGAACCCCTTTTCAAACTATTGCTTTTCAAACATGTTAAAGGACAATATTTATATCTAAAATACACTCCTCATCCATCGCTAATTACTGAAAAACGATTAGTGTCGGTGTTGAGTAAGTTTTCAGATGAAGGCAATTTGTGGGAAAAGGTCCAAATTAGGTTTCTCCAATTTGTGTGGTACATCCCGACTAGTGGCATAACCAGACATTTGCATTTGGAGAAGGCGGGAGAAAAAGAATACAATTTGGGGGTTGCACTTTTCTTCAAAAAAACATCATCGCTTTTTAACTTTTCCTGATTCATTTGGGGGCAGGAGCGTTGAAAGTATTTTGAGTAGGGGGAAGTAGGCCAGAGTCCTCCCTCTCCGCTGGTTTCGCATCTGATCCCAACTGTGTAAAAGACTATTCCATCTTTAGATTGTGTGAAGAGGGCGTTTTTAATATTTAGGTATTTGAAATGCAAAAAGGAATTTAAATTTTTGGTCAGCAATTTGTCATGGGCAAAATTATTGTGGAGATCCTCATGACTTTAAAGAAAAATGCTATCTTTTTCAGATTTGTTAACTTGATTAGGGGGTGTTTTTAATATTTAGTCATTTGAATCCAGGGGGTGTTTTTAATATTTAGTTATTTGAATCCAGGGGGTGTTTTTAATATTTAGTTATTTGAATCCAGAATTTAATTTTTAGTCATCAAGTTGTAATTGGGCAAAAGATCCTCAGTTGTTTAGGATACCTTTGCTCAAAAAGTGAGACTTGTTAATACTGTGCTGTGGAAAAAGTGGTGGGCAATAGTAACACTTGTGTGCACTCTCATACTTGAGCGGGCCCCTGGCCAAAATTAATTATTACCAAGTCTTGCTCATATCACTGAAACGGGACTTCACTAGATGCCTTTTCTACATTTACAGATTGGGTTTATTTTGTTCAGCTCTCTGATCTTTTTCAACTAAAAGATCTGAAAATCAAACAAATATTTTAGCAATATTTTTTTCTCAAAAAAGAAATGAGCTATTTTTTAAAAAAAAAATTTTAAATTGAAACTACTATAATATTTCATGACTTTCATATCTTTTTGACAGTTGGTTGGAAATCGTTCATCAAAATCACGTGGTTGTGTGCTTTTTTAGTTACACACAATCCTAAAACGGCCTTTGAAAATCGCAAGCTTCCTCTTGATTAAAACGTGTCGGACGTCGTCTGCCTTGACCCTTCCCTACCCTTCCCCACCCTAAACAATCAATGTTAGAGGAATTGGGCATGGCAAGGCTATACTAACGATATGATACTGACCAAATAATGAACATGGCCATGGTGAAGGCGGAACATTGTAGTAGATGACACGCACCGTACCCACGCATCAAGTGATGTAAACATACATAGGTTTTACAAAATGTTTGCTTGCTTGGATGATATAAGTATCCATCAATTCGCAAATTAACCTTTGAAAACATGTTTGTTGACTCTTTTAAATCCGAATTTCCTTTATCTTTTGCAGCATCTTTGCAGAGTCATCAAATGCATTAGGACAGTGGGAAGGCCATTATTACACAAAGTCACTGCATGCCTTTAGGCTCCATGCTTTGCGTTGGTGATGTTGGCCATCTTGGGTATTATAGTATTTACCGAAATATCCATTCCATCCAGATATGCATAAGCTTTCTAAACTCTAGCTGGTACTATCCTCAAAGACAAAATCAGTTGCCCCCGCAGCTGCCGTATCAACTGAACATTACAACGTACAGTGTAATTTTACACAAAACTGTTTTCTCTAGATTCAAATCAGCACTAGAATTATTTCCTCATATTTCCCATTTCTGGTTTATCATTTTCTTCGATTCAATTAAATTTGAAGTTACTTCCTAAGAGATTTACTGCGTTAACCTATACTTACTGAATACATGCCATACAGATTTGTATTTATATGATTTAAGGATATGGGTGTAATACAATAACTTCCAAATTAGTATGTGGAGAGAGATTTGTCAATAATTACATCCCATCCCCGTTTTTGGAAACAAATATAAACTAGTCAATTTATGAGGCAAATCAATATGTTCTTATGTGAGTCCCTCAGCTAAACCGCCCCGATATCAGAATCAAGTGGCAAGACTGTCAAACATGAAATGTCCAAAATCTCAATCTAGCACCTGTTTACCGTGATTTTTTTCCTCCAGAAAGTAATGATAGGTTTACGATATTAAAAATAACTAGAGTTCCTCATTCTCCAGTACATAGCAATTTCCACATTAAGCCTTGGCATGAAGGAAAATCGATAATAGCGCACATAATACCTATCAAATATCCACAAAAATGAGATTTTGTAGAAGCACAAATACGGTTCTATAAACACAACAGTCCTTATAAAGGTGCAGCGAGAGATTTCACATATCAGGTGTACCTAAAAAATGGAAGGATCTCTGAAAGGATTAAGCTGAGTATTTCGTTGGTACGAATATTGTGAAATGTTTATTTTGTACTGGAGCAAATACGAAATTCAGCCTATGTTTCATATTGAAATATAAGCAAATCAAAATAACCTTTTGTTTTCACTAGTAAGACATTTCTGTAGGCAAATACAAGGTAAGAAATCTTTTGATATCCAATCTATATGAAATAACTACATACGACTCAATATCCCTTACGTCCTTAGAAGAATATTACTACCAACCTGAAGATCACCGCAAAAAGGGAGGTAGCGTTATTTGTCTTAGATCTAGGAGCAATTTCCCACTAAACACAAGGAAGGGGTCCGCTCCATGATTTTTGAAAGGTGGCAAAAAATGGCATTTAGGCATTTAAGGCCCTTAACTGCATTTTTTCCACTTTTCAAAAATCTTGGAGCGTACATTTGCCTTGTCCTTGTTTTTAGGGGGAACTTACCCCTAGATCTAACAAGAACAATTGTTGTCACCTATACAGAATCTGCTAGGGTTGAAAGAGTTAAGGGTCATTGAGTTACACATGACGTGAGTCACTAGGCATCATCACCTGTATTCATCACGCAGTTGCTAACCTATCAATTTAAATAACTCTATCAATTACACGATTATGTTTTTTGTCAGTCATCCTAATTTTAGGTTGTCAATCAATGTCACGTCTATGCAGCATTGACCAATTTTTCATAAAGTCGGAGTTGGCTATTTTGATACGTAGATTTCAGTTTTGTTGAATACAAATCATTTCACAAGTTTCTTGGTATGCCAAACAAAATTGTAAGTCTTATTATGTACATGCTCTTGACCATTGCTTTTCGTCTTATTTTTACATTGGTTATGTAATCTGATTCACCCATACCAAAATCACTAATTAAATAATCCAACAATTGAAAGTTAATTCATGAGCAAACCAATAATAAAGACAATAACTTAATGATCAAATTACCAATATTAAGCTAGGTGCAATTTTTTCACAAATTGTTTTAGAAAGTATATTTATATATGGCATGACTTTGTGGCACCACGCGTTCATCCGTAACGAATTCAACATGTTTAAGGTGGCTGGAATTATGCTGGAATCTCACGGTAAAGAACCTTGGAAGTAATTCCTTGGTGTACTGAATTATTCAAGATTGAGAGATGATAAGGTGTAAAGATGAATCAAAGGCTACGCTACAGTTGAAAATTAAGCTATTAGATGGCAATCATAGTAATAATTTTGCAAATACCTGATCTTTTAAAAGCACCGAGTGTGGAATTGTCAGTTCCTATTGTAGATGCTCGAGTTGCAGGTTTATTTAATGGTGGGTATCTATTTATATTTGAAAGGTGGGATGGTCCTGATTTTGCACCTGTTTCTCCCACTCTTTTTGCTGGCATTTTGCCTTGTTTTTGGTCAGTTTATGCAATATTGTTTTAATTTCTTGAATATTTATATGTTATGTACATTCCTATGCCGGTGATGAAGTGTAATAAATAAATAAATAAATAAAATAAAGTTCGTGAACCAAACTGACTGTTGAATAGAGCACACATGTAGATCTCATGCATTTTGCGAGCTCAGGGAAACAATTACTCTCTACATTATAACAATCTTTCAAAATATGCAGACAAACGCGCCCCCATTTATTCAGTCTAATCTTGAAGAAAAAAATCCGAGGCTTATAAGGCATGTAAGTTCAATAAAACTTGAGGCGAAAATTGCAAATCACTGCACCTCAGTAACAGACATTGTTTTTCAATAACCTATTTAATGTAGGGCGCTTCCGATTTGTTTCTATTTAACACACTAAAAATAAAGCTTTAGTCACAATGTTACCTGCTGGAAGGTTTCTTAAGTTGGCATTTTTGAATGATCATACCTGATCATTTCGATTTATTGTTTTTCCTTTATCATAATTGATGTTGTTGCTCAGGTGAAAAAATGCCGTTTAGAAATAGACACAGGTACAGGTATCTTTCAATTTAATTAAAGGCTGACTCAGAAATTTCCCAAGGAGGGCATCCTCAATTTTCAAACAAATCATGTTTTTTTCATCTACATAATGCTTGTCCATTTACTAACCACTGTGTGAAATAGCTAAGCTCTAATCAAAGTCCTTCATATAGAAAATCACAACTTTGTTATAAAATTCCAGATCCGAAATTTTTGTTATACACAGTATCCTATGGCACTGATATACTGTACATAAATGCTTACTGCATAAAAAAGCTTCAAAACGAACAATCCGATTCATCTCAAACTTTGGAATTGAGCATTTTAGGTGCTATTCTTTGGTTCTAGTTGGCTCTTTATAGTTAATACATAAATAAATTATATTTCGAAATCTCTGAGTCGGCCTTTTTAAAGGTGAGGTAAAGAAAAATGAGCACGAAAAATATGCAACGCGCATACCACAATTCCAGCAAAAGGTACTCAATGATTTTGAGTTGTCTAAAATTATGTAAAATGTGGGGCTGACTTACAACACATACACACCAGCTAACAATTTCTAGAAACACCTCTATCCCCAGTGATGATATCCTGAAGCTCAATCTATGAAACCATGTGGCGGGACTCCCCCACTTGAACAAACACAGTATCAAAGGCGACGAGTTACCGGGCAGTAGGGATTATTACTTCATTCACGCCCTTAACTCATTTGGCAATCATTCCAGTGTTTTGACACTAATGCAAGTGTGGATATACATACAAGGAGAAATTACGGTATGTGTCAGTTTGTTAATTTTTGTCTACCTTTTAATACCAGTTGGCTTGAGTTGGTTAATCATGATGCGACCCATTTGTTGAAACGTGAATGACACTTGTAAAAAGCTGTTACCAGTACAGTAACTGTTAAATGAAACCAGCCTTTGCTAGTCCTTTTGACAAGTGATATTTTGTAATTTGTCAGTCTTCGGAAAATGTAGCATTGAACTTAACTGGGAAAAGTGGTTTGACTGATGATCGGTCATTTTAACTTAACCATAACTTCAAAAGAGGAAAAGAAATTCAATTGAAAAGACTTCTTCTGAAATTCCTATAATCATGCACATGAACTTGAAGTATCAATCTACATTATCTAGCATATGAGGACGATCTTCCAAAAGTTGACAGAAATGACTAAAGGCGTATTTCGTGATCCCATAAACATCTCTTTTTTTTGTTTATGGTTCAAAAATTATGCTCGAAAAAGTTTGTTTTGAACATTTCAGTCGGTTCTGATGGTGGGTTTTAGAGTTATGAGGTACAAAGACCTGCCTCGAAGCTCAAGAGTTAAACAATATCGCGGTGGAATATTTTGAAAGTAAACTTGTGCCTAAAATCAAATAAATGAGATATTTATTTATTATTTTTTAACCTGAGCAAACGTTTGTGTCACAGTTCTCCTTATTGTGGCATTTCGTTTCCACGACTTACCTAAACAAAATTTAAATTTTATATCATCTGCACCGTTGGCGCAAGTATAGTATGTGTGTCTAATCTGCAGATTCGATCTACTCTAGAAGAAATTCGCAATATTGTATTTTCTGTCCGTAAACGGACAGAAATTACAACACAGTGGCCTAGATAACATCAAAACGCACCGTCAGAAGCAACTGAATTTTTTGAAACAACTTTTTCTCGAGGATATCTAGTGATCTATAAACAAAAGCGAGGGGGCTAGGATCACGAAATGCACCTTTAAATCCACATAACTATTGCAGCTGCGCTGTGCTGGGATCGAAAATAGACGCTGTGTCGTTGTGTATAGTAAACAGTCACAAATAACTAGCAGTATAGCTAGGTGGTACAGTCTAGGAGACACTAGCTTAAATCCATCTAAGCTCTTTGATATTAAAGACCATCCGCTAAACTCATGTAACATCAGCTCAAATGTAATGTACTCAGTACTCAACTCCGGAAAAAGTTAACATAATCGGCATAAATTGAGTTTGCAGGTGACGATTGGTAAACAACGGAAGTTTATATTCTATGATGCAAAATTTACAAGTGATGTAACGTTTGATGAAGAAAAAGGTATAAGCATAGTTATCTTATTAAACGTGTGATTAGCATATCTAAGGAAATGTTTTTATTTTTTCTCTTTGATGCTTTAATATTAATAAACTAAAGTGTCAAAATATACATACGTTTACATACATATGGAATGAATTACGTGAAAGTTTTCAATTGATGGAATTATATAAAACCGGGCGGAATAAGTGTGCCAATAAATAACATTTTGTTGACATGTAAATTTGGCAAGTAAAATTGATTGGAAAGTGATTCCATCAATCTGCCATGCACTTTTTGTTGACATTTACTGGTATTTCGATGAAAATGTACTTTGATCCCTGGGCAAAAATAGCTATTATCATCTTATCGTGGATTAACAATCGGAAAATATTGACATTAGCTATCAAAATGATTGTCGATTGCAAGGGTTACTAGATACGGGGGCGTCTGAGGAAATCAGTTAAGTTTTACTAATTCTATGAAGTTCATCTATAAGGAAAATCTTAATTCCAGTCTTGGCTGCTGAGAAGGATATATTTATGCAAACCCGGTCAATGAACAACAGTTTTTTATGACAGAGTTACAAAAACGTGTTGCGTCGGGTGTTTTTAAAGGAAGGAAGGAAAGTAGAAGCTTCATTTTTTTCCGGAAATAGGTAAAAAATGTCCATATTTACATATATTTATTCCTATTGTGGTAGCTGCACTATAAACTGAAAGGTCGTTTTAATTTCTATCGTAGAGAAAAACATTCTAATGTCTTTGAAGGTGCTTCTTGCATATGCCTAACGTCCGTAGAGGAAAATCTGCCGATTACGCAAAAAAGGAGGTAGTGTTATTTCTTGTTAGATCTAGAGTCAGTTTCCCCCTAGAGTCAGTTTCCTCCTAACCAAAGGCAGGGTTAGCTCAGTGTTTTTAGGTTTAAAAAGCCAATGCGTTTCAATGCAGTTAAGGAACGTTAAGATATAGACACATCAGGCAACACCATAGAAAGCATCTTGAAGTTAGCTTCGAGCATTCATTTTTACTACATGGACTGAAATGTGACAAAAACTAGTAACGGTAACATATTTCTGGGTCTTATCCAATATCACCTCCATATTTTCGCGGAAAATAAAGGGTTGAAAAAGGGGGGCATTTTGTGATCCATTACCTCGTCCCTCATTTTATCTGAAAATACACGAATTTTTATATCACCTAAAATATTAATATGTTCCTAATATCAAGGTCTTGGGTAAATATTTGCATTGGTAATAACTAATTGTGACTTCAAGAGACACGATTAAATTCCAGAAAGAAGCACCCCATTTGTTCAAAACCCGTTTTTTTATATTTTGAATGCTTCTCAAGTATTAGATCACCACCTGAAGTGAATAAACCGAATACGCGGTCTTTATGTAACAAAGTGATTGGTTATATTTCTGTCAAAGCATTCTTTCTATATAGGGACGCTCACGATGGTAAGCAAAACAAGTTGAAAACATGTTTTTTTGGGGTTTGTTTTTTACTTGTTTGTCCCAATAAACCTTCGATTAGTGCAAAGTGAGAGGAATTCGTATTCTCAAAAAAATCTCCTGTCACTTAGAGAAGTGGGCCTGCAAATACATCAATAAAATGGTTCCCATTTACAATCACTTCCGCTTATTTGAAAATATTGTTGATGTCTATAACGCGCATAATTTCCGATTTCGCTAATAATAACTGAATTTTAAGGGTATTTCCCCTGACAGCCTACAAATAGATTTGTTAAATTATCAACGAACTCATGTCATCAGTTTCTTTTAAACATCATTCGCCATCGAAGTGGTTACATAACTCGCTGGTTACTGGATCACGCACCTTTTGGAATGTTATTGCCCGCTGTAGTATTGTGTGTGATATTTCGATCGTGGTTCGGATCAAAAGCGTGATCCAGTTGTGATATAGTAACGACCAGATTACACGTAACACTTCGCTGGCGCGAATAGAAAACAGCGCTTGGAATGGATGTCGAGTTGTAAACAAATGCTTTTATCATCTGCCAAATAAGACAACATGACTTTATGGAAGTGGAATAAAAATAAAAGGTGTATTATATTTTCTGCAATGTAAGCATCTGAACTATTTTTAAAATGATTGCCAGCCAAAAGTATAGCATGGTACAACAAAATTTAAGGTTAAAGACAATATGCAACACGGTGTCATTCTGGATGGTTTATATTGAAATCTTCTGTCAAATGGGGAATTAAAATGGCCTCCTCTTGATATTTAAATTAGCTGGAATAGCTTTAGGTTATTGTAGCAATCTTGTCAAAGGCGTGACTCCCCATTGTATTGTATAATGATTACCTCATCGGTTTTTTTTTCGATTTTATCGACAAAAAAATGTGATTATTAAATCCTAAGTAACAGTAGAAATTCTGATGTCATTTAGACTTTAAAAAAAATCTAATCATTATGTCAGGCCATATAATCTTGTAATTAGGGCGAAGTTTCCATAGATTGTTGATCTCACTACAAATTATATTATCACCTAAAACACATTTAAAGTTTGTACGAAGCTTTGTAGAAATACTGTTTGTCACTACGTGATCTTGTTTAAGGATATCAACCTAATAAAAGAATTAACATACTATTCAGTATATTTGATTATCTCTTCTTTATTTCGATTTTATCGACAAACTTAAATTATAATTGCCTAACAGACTAGAAATGTTGATGTCCGTTATTACTTTGAAAATCTATCACTAAGTCCATGTAAGCGTGTAAATTAGGGCCAAGTTTCCCATATAATATTGATTTAAGTTTATCATACTTCCTAGTATCGTTATCATGGCCAGGCTGCCATTGCGTGACAAGTAAGATGTCATCTTCATCTTCACGCTGAAATAAAATATTGAATTAAAATCGACCTTCAAATTGTCTGAATAATGCAAATAATCATGCTAAGTCGAAAACCAGTCAAAGGAAAACAGTGCACATGACCCGAATTCCTTATTTGATATTGTTAAAATATCCTTCATTTTGTGATTAAAATATCATTTTATTTTATTTCTTTATTTACTTGAGAAAAGATTACTCAAGTGAAAATTATTTTGTTTATTATGGAAAAGAAAAACGGAATTTCCCTAGTGCTATATACCCCAATAAACCGTCGAAACGTTTTCGGTAGGTGTTTCACAACCGATCAAGTGCAAAGTGAGAGGAATTATTCGTATTCTCAAAAAATCTTCTGTCACTTTAGAGAAGTTGTCCTGCAAATACATATGAAATGGTCCCATTTTACAATCACTTCCGCTTATTTGAAAATATTGTTGATGTCTATAACGCGCATAATTTCCGATTTCGCTAATAATAAACTGAATTTAATTGTATTTCCCCATGACAGCTACAAATGAGGTGTTAAATTATCCACCGAACTCCTGTCCGATCAGTATCTTTTAACATGCCTATAGAAAACAGCGCTAGGAATGGAATGTGAGTTGCTAACAACATGCTTTTCATCATCTGCCAAAAAGACAACTGAATGGTGAAAGTGGCATAAAAATAAAGTGTATTAATATTTTCTGCAATGTAAGCATCCAAAACTATTTTTAAAATGACCCGCCAAATGTATAAAGTATCGCACGGTATTCAAT
This sequence comes from Ophioderma brevispina, assembly GCA_023653785.1. Lineage (NCBI taxonomy): Eukaryota > Metazoa > Echinodermata > Ophiuroidea > Amphilepidida > Ophiodermatidae > Ophioderma > Ophioderma brevispina. Next base: position 9,655 of record JAMKCH010009466.1, on the reverse strand, counting down.
CAAAATTTAAGGTTAAAGACAATATGCAACACACGGTGTCAAACTGTCATCCTGGATGGTTATATGAAATCTTCCTTGTCAAATTGTGGAATTACTAATGGCCTCCTCTGTTATTTAAATGTAGCTGGAATTCATCTTTAGGCTATTGTAGCATCTTGTCAAAGGCGTGGCTAACAATTGTATAATTGATTACCTCTTCGTTATTTCGATTTTATCAACAAAAATGTGATTATAAATTCCTAATGAAAAGGTAGAAATTCTGATGTCCAATTAGACTTTTAAAAAATCTATCATTGTGTCAGGCCATGTAATCTTCTTAATTAGGGCTAAGTTTTCCATAGATTGTTGATCTCACTACAAATTATATTATCACTACAAACACACTTAAAGTTTGTACGAAACTTTGTAGAAATACTGTTTTGTCACTGTTGATCTTGTTTTAAGGATCTCAACCTAATAAAAATAATTTTAACATAATATTCATTACATTTGATTATCTCTTCGTTATTTCGATTTTATCGACAAACTGAAATTATACTTGACAAACAGACCGCCAGAAATGTTGATGTCCGTTTTTACTTTGAAAATCTATCAATAAGTCCATGTAAGCGTGTAAATTAGGGCCAAGTTCCCCATATAATATTGATGTAAGTTTATCACACTTCCTAGTATGGTTATCGTGGCCATGCTGCTATTGCGTGACAAGTAAGATATCATCTTCATCTTCACGCTGAAATAAAATATTGAATTAAAATCGACCTTCAAATTGTCTGAGTAATGCAAATAATCATGCCACGTACACACTTCTTCCAATACAATTTACAAATGAAGAGCGCCGCTCATTACTCTCATTACTGAATGGTGACGTCATATTTGTGATACAGCTTGGGGAGATTTTGGAAATTCTGCAATATGTGTTCATGACGTTCGAGAGACTTTTTTAGACCTCAGATGGTCAAAATTACATGCGCAATGATAATGGGAAAGACTTCCGTTGTTGAGTGTTGGTATTGTTTTTATGTTAGTAAAGTTGCGCCATAAGTCAATCCCGAAAATTGAGGGTTGAAAAAGTACTCCTAAAAAATCGAATGCAAATATGCATGGCTATTTTCCGGCAGTGGAACCAAGTTTGAACTGGGAAATGCAATAGGAGTATTGATTGCTGTCATAATTATATGTGCGGGACCGTGTTTGTGGGCGCGGTCAAGCATGGTTTGCATGACACGTACAATGTACACAGAGATTTACTGCATTCGATTGTGTGTATACTTAGGTCAGTCACCCGAATGTACTACACATGCGCGAATTGCCATCGGTGACCAGCGTCGGTGACTTGTCACTAGAAACTTCTATACAGGCGTCAATGGAGAGCTTTGTTTGTGCATGCATGCTAAGTCGAAAACCAGTCAACGAAAACCGTGCACATGACCTGAATTCCGTATTTGATATTGTTAAAATATCCTTCATTTTGTGAGTAAAATATCATTTTATTTTATTTCTCTCTTTTACTTGAGAAAAGATTTCTCAAGGGGGAAAAAGTATTTTGCTTATTATGGAAAAGAAAAATTTGATTTCCCTAGTGCTACATTGCTCATTTTGGAGTATTCGCTATGAGGACATATCATCGTTGAACTACAATGCTTCTCTTAAACATGGACATAAGTTGTCACATCTAGGCGGACTTGTAAGACTGTAAAATATTAAAATTGAATGTATCTTTATTGTAATTGTGTTTTGGACATTCCAAATTCTTGAACCATTCGATCTGATTAAAATCATATTCAAACAGTGTTATTATATAAAATTCTGATTACTTGTGCGCAAGGCTCATGTGTATAAAAGGTATTTCTGACCTTGGTGTTCACGAGACGTAAATATATGTAAACGTTTCTTCAATTCGTTATCATCATCATCATCATCATCATCATCATCATCAATCTTATTATTTTTATTATTATTATTATTAATCTTCAGATTATTATTATTAACACAAACGATGAAAAAATGTTAACTCAAACAATATTCTGAAACATGGGGAACATTTTCCTCCATATCTGATGATTGCCCGATTTGCAAGTTTCACAACCTTGAACAGAAAGCAATAACAATAATTTTAAAAAAATCATGGAAAACTAAAGGCCAAATAAACGCGCTAAAGATAATTTATTTATGCCTTCAATGATATGGCTTCTTGAGCATATTGCATGTTTTTCTTCAAGTCTTAGCTTCAGCAAGACCAAATCAGATGACGATTACCATTGTATATATTTTAACAAGACTATCAGAACCATAGCCCATTACAATCATCACAATCCTTAGCAACTTGCATTATGGTAGTTTTCTTAGTCCATTCAACTGGTGTATAAGCTTGTACACATTTCACCTTGAACATGTTGAAATACTCAGCCATTGAGGTAGTAGAGCATTATAACTAACACGTTCGGTTAGATAAAGCACATCCTGATTGTTTTGACAGATGCTATTCTTGTGTTTATGTTTGGAATAAATGACATTATTTACATATATGATGCTCTCCTACATAGTAGCATCCGATTTCATTACTTATTATTTACTATGTTCTACTACTTGGTGCAATATTCCGATTATTATCTCTGAGTAGGCTATTTCAGCTAGCTGACGGTTGATAATGTTGTTTCCCCTTTTGCAGAAATTTTACAAAATGACCAACTTGACATCTTCCATCCATATCTTGGTACTGATAGCATCCGTACTACCTATAGCTTTCGTCCGTCTCACTTCATCAGAAGATGTGACGTCATCAGCAACGTACTGCCCAAGATATTGCCAGTGTTTCACCGTATCACACAGTTCTCAGCCACAGTCCTCGAAAATGAAACAGTACATGGATGAATACCACTGGGAAGAGGGTGCTAAGGCTGTTGGGTGCTGGGGACGAGGAAAAATACCACAGCATGTATCACCAGGTAACTTTTCATTTATTACGTGATCGTTTCAGAGGAACAAAGTGATTAAATTATCAAATGTATTGAATAATGCGTATATTGATGATTAGGAGTATTAGGCGTACGAAAGTCGATGTTATGTTTCTCGTAACCCGCCCCTGTTATGACTTTCTGCCCGCGTTTGAGATGCTGAAATCGCTAAAAAGTTCATTATTTTGTATTTTATAGAAAATATTAAGGTTTCTTCTTGTGATCACATCTTGTGATGTGATTTTAGTAGATATTAACCCAAAGAACAGTTGCAAAATCATTTCTAAATGTAGGGTGGTGTTTTGACACACAATTGTAGGTATTAGAGCATGCTGAAGGTTGGTGAAATGGCTGTTACTGCAAAAATTATGAATACTGAATATTGAACAATGAAATTGTTGCCTCATTATGATTTGCAAAAAGTGTTACGGGAAACATAACATTGACTTTCATTGGCCTTATGCAGCAATAGCTAAAATGGTGGTGCTGGTAGTAAATTATCATAATTTTAATAAACGTTGAGCGACAAAAATATGTGCTGGGCTGCTGGCATTAACATGAAAATTATATTTTAGATGATTTTCAATTAATCTAGTTCAATCTCAACGTCTAAATATGTAAGTACAATTGTCCATGGACCTTGTAAACTTCTGTAGTTGTTATGGGTAACAAAGGAAAACTTATTTCGCACATTTTATTATTAGATTAATGATACAAAATTCAAATTATTTGGCATGTTTAAGTTGCACAATGATAGCATGAGTAGTGGGGTAGACGCTATAATAATCATGATAATTCGAGAGTACACCTTTAATTTTTAAAATGGATGCATTGTAAAGACAAAACAAAAAACACACCATCAAAAAGTAAATGTCAAACTCAAATAATAAAAACTAATAGTAAAATCAATATTGCATTAAATGGAAATCAATGGGGTCTTTTTACAAACTAGACCTACACAGATTTCTAACATCCGGTTGTCAATAAGACTGTAAAGTGACTTTTGAATAGGAAACTTATCCTGCGGCCTCATTCATTCATGCGCAGCAAGTCAAATAATATTGTGCAATATGTAGTAAAAATACGTGTACGTGAAATTATGAAGCAAAATCAATTCTGAACGTGCAGTATGCAACAAACATATGGCAAATAAATGTCATGAAATACTAAAGCTATGACTAGATATAGGTCTAAGCCGATATGGGTGACTTCAACTTACGTTGCTGTTATGGCCTATCAATAACGCTAAAATATATCGAGTGATTTGTCTTATTGAATAATCGGTTGTTGGAAGCACCTGAATGTGATTGATATTACTTACAAAAGTAATGTTGATAATTTAAAAACAATCGTGACAAAAATAACTACGTCAAGTTGACGATGATTGTGGTTGTAATTTTTGCTAAAATGATGATGCTATTGTATACTTACTGCAACCGAGAATCCATAATGCACTTCCATGACAACTAGTGCTGCTACTTACTACTACGACTTTTTTTCAAATTGGGGAGGAGGGGAACAGACACAATGACGAACCAACTGTGTTAAAAACAAAACAGCGCAAAAATTATTTTTAGCCGTAGTGTTATGGAAAATTGGCTTCAAATTGGGTGTAAATTGTGGTTGTCTTGTTAACTGCCCTACGATCCCCCAACGCCACCAAAATTAAAGTGCTGATGTAAAGTAACAATATTGGTAGTAATACAAATTATTTTCATAGAAGTTATTGATTAAAATGATTAAATATGGTTTGTTTCACAATAGACAAAATCACTCGGACAGCCATATTTATGCTGGTGTGCTGGTTTTTAAAAGGTCATGGGTCAAAATCCGTAGGTCACAGAAAGGCCATGTGTTTGAGTTTTTTTAATCCTTTTCGTGTTAAATCATTTTTTTAAATATCAGAAATTATATTTTTTTTTTTTTTTTTTTTTCATTCATGCGCAGCAAGTCAAATAATATTGTGCAATATGTAGTAAAAATACGTGTACGTGAAATTATGAAGCAAAATCAATTCTGAACGTGCAGTATGCAACAAACATATGGCAAATAAATGTCATGAAATACTAAAGCTATGACTAGATATAGGTCTAAGCCGATATGGGTTACTTCAACTTACGTCGCTGCAGCGCTGTTATGGCCTATCAATAACGCAAAATGTCTGAGGTAATTTTTTTATTGAATAATCGGTGTTGGAAGCACCTGAGTATGATATGATGATATACTAACAAAAGTAATGTGGTATTTAAATACAATCATGACAAAATCAATGTCTAATTGACGATGATTGTGGTTGTGAATATGCTACAAATGATGATGTTGTTTGCATTGCTGCAACAGGAATGCATTATCAACTTTCCATGACAACTTGTGCTGTTACGTACTACTACGACTGGCAAGTTCAAATTGGGGAGGGGCAGGCGCAATGGATGACCCAAGAGTTAAAAAAACAAAACAGCGCAAAATTATTTTTAGCCTTAAGTTTATGAAAAAATGGCTTCAAATTGGTGTAAATGTGGTTGTCTTGAAACGGCCCTACTGATGATACCCCCCTGCCACCAAAATTAAAGTGCTGATGTAAAGTAACAATATTGGTAGTAATACAAATTGATTTTCTAGAAGTAATTGATTAAAAGATTAAATATGGTGTGTTCACAATAGACAGCGTAGTTATGGGGTGTGCTGGTTTTTTGGTCATGGGTCAAAATCCGCAGGTCACAGAAAGGTCATGGTTGATGTTTTTTAATCCTTTTGTGTGAATATTTTTTTCACAATATCGACTTATATTGTTGGGTTAAATCAATACGGCCAATATTTGTCATAGTAGTCAAATGTGGGTGTGGGATGGGGTGTGCGTATCTATATTAAAGGTGGGATTGTGGCTTTTAGGCTTAATTTGGTGTCAAATGGTATGAAACTATTTTAGATTTCAAGATTATCTTACCGTGAAATATACAAGTGTTTTGTACAGTACAGATAAGAGGTGTTTCTCACACAATTTTCAGTCAGGAAAAATAGAAAATAGGGTCAAAGGTCACTTTAACATCCGGTCTGAATATGCCCACCCATATTGATTCTTCACCCTTAGGAAAATTTTGGTATATAAAATTTCGTAACAGCAGACATGTCAGAGATGACCCGAAAAACACATCTGCTCCCTAGGTAAATTAATATAGTGGTAGTAGCAACAATAACATATGAACGGCCGATCATAAGCTTCAATATATATGTTCTCATGGTACAAAAGCATAGCATAAAATTACAATTGTATTATGAAATAATACTCTGGGATAATACTACATACCAGTGGTCACTTTCTAAAGTCCGGCGCATATCTTTTAAATAAAATTGAATTATGAAACTATCAAGATGTAAAGCAATTTCTGTAAGCATTTTTTCGATGGACGGTAATTATAAGCGCAAAAATTTGTAGAAGATGGGCAGCAGATGTTTGAGTTATTCGCGCCTCAGACTTAGCCTATCAATAGGGCTATTAAGACAGCGATTTCCGTGTATATTGTATCATAACTCGGATCGGATTGTTTCAGAGTTACAAAAGTTCAACTATCTTTTGAATTTGCGTGTATTGATGAGAAAATAATACTATATTTGTTTTGGTTTCGTTGAAATCATCCAAAACTTTATTCCAATTTATGATATCTAAACAGAACTAGTTCTTTGGCGACATCTCAATTTTGCGTAATGCGTACATAACCATCTTGAAGAAGTTGAAAAAAGAACCAAGCTTGGCGATTTGTTTCGGTACGCTTATTACATGTCACATTTGCTTAATATTAAAGAAAACCTTATACCACAAAAGTATTCCATTTATGATGTCTTAAACAGAACTAGATCTTTGGCGACATCTCAATTTTGAGCCATGCGTAGTATAAGCCAGCATGAAGAAGTTGAAAAAAGAACTCCATTAACTGGAAAGTCGTTTTCGGGACGTATTAAATGTCGCCCTTTGTTTAGACTAAAGGGGAACCTTACAAAATAAACACTCTTTAAAATAATTACAAAATAGCATGCCCACCTTCAGGAAGTTCTAGAGGGGTAGCCTAGCCTAATAATATTTCTGACAAAAAGTATGTTGCTATCGACCAGATCCGTAGCCAGTACGGGTGGGCCTTCCCATTCCCCTGGAGTCCAGAAAGGTACGAAAATGCTTTTTTGCGAGCAGAGTGAGCAAAAATATTTGTTAAGAAAGGTAAAAATGTTGGCACAAACTTTTGCCAAATTCGTCCCATGACAAAACAGTCACATTTTCGGGTAAACAAACGGTCCGGGTCTGGCTTTAAATCGCATATTATTTATTGTTTTAGCTTCATGTTTGTCGCACTATCGATTCGATTTCGCAAGTCAGTGTGGAAAACCACTTTGTCAACGCTCCTGATTTAACCAAAGTTATGCTGAGAGAACTTTGGCAAAGTGGTCCAAAATATTGAGGACACTTTCAAGCCGATTTGAAAACGAAATTTCGGTCAATTATACTAGAAGCATAACCCCCGCAGCCGCGTGCAAGTGGCTGTAAGCCTGCTCAAACTAACACGGGGATCCTCTGCTCATCAGTCCACGTACGGGTATTTAGCCGGTGACTAGTTGTAAGTTTGTGACTTATGACCCATCTTTTCAAAGTCATGCGGGGGGACCAATTGAATATTAATATTAAAGAACACTATAAGATGTTATCTTAAAAGGAATTTTATTATGGGAATAACAGCCCATTTTTGGAAAAAAATAAAGTTTTGATGACGTCACGGCATTGATTGGTTTATTATTTGCTGGGGCCCATTAAGGTAAAAATTGACGTACGTATCCCTACATTGGGAAAAAAACAACCGATTATCGTCATAGTTACGTCGGTTTTGAAATTGTAGGGAAAAGTCAATTGTACTGTTAGACATAATATACGGTGTCTTGGAAAAAAAATAATAGCACTTTGGGCCGAGGGTCATACGTACAGACCTTGATTTAACATAGTCGGATTTACATATATCGGTCGCCCCCGTAGAGCAAACTGATATCTGATACCTGACACGTGATCTGTACCTGACACGTGACACCAAACTATTCATCTCGTTACCGTTATAACTACCAATCCGGAAAAGAAGCAAGCATTCTGATATCTATGTTGCACCAACGTAATCGATCAAGATATTAGACTATACATGTGGTGTTAAACAGGGGCGGGTAGGACACGATCTGCTCGATTTGGGCATTGGGGATTCCAAACGGTAATTTGTGAAACTGCTACATGCATTACTATGGCAGTATCGGTCCCAGTGACATTAAAAAATCATCTCGTAAACCTGTTCAAAAGATCTAGTAATATCATGATAAATAAGAAAAACTATGAAGTTCACAGCAATCCTGCTTCTGTTAAATTACCTGTGCATAACTCAAAACTCCAGAACTTCCCCTGCAACAGTAATCTCTATCAAACATACTTCCCTTGAACATACGCGCCATGGCACAGAGCTATGCGCTCTGTAGCCATTGCGCACCGATTACACTCCCTAATATCAAAACAGCCCTATTATAATTATTATTCACCCCAAAACCATTGCACTCCTGGATTCAGTTGATAGTGTAATAGTCTCTACCTTTTGTAGGTGGAGGTATGAAGTGAGGGATTAGTATATACAACTTAGTCCGGATTTGTGGTATGAGTGCGCTATATGCAATAAAGCCAACCTGAGCGGTTGGGCCATTCAACAGTCCAAATCAATTAGTCAAGTATAAACCCTAGAATGTCAAAGAAAGCACAAACTAAAATCAAGGAATAGTTTCGTGAAACAGGTGAAAGCTGATTTTATGAATAGTGAAGATAAAGTTCAAGTGTTACACACCGGTGCTGAAGCCTTCTAAATTTATGATATGTTGGTGGTAGGACATGTTACAACCAATTCTGGGGTAGACACAGGGTGTTAAAAATCGCATTCAAAACAGTCGTCCGGCTGGGCGCTGACATTTTGAATATTGCAGGAATAATTATCAGTTTGGTGCTTGTATACACACTATGTCAACACGATACAAACAATCCGCCCACATATCAGTTGTTGGATTGGGTGCTATTGGGTGGTAAAATTTGTCCTACCCATGGCCACACAACGAATGAAATGACTCATCAGTCGTCTTGATTTAAATAAACCGCCTCAATGAATACATTCTTTTCACCTAAGCGCGCCATTGCATTATGAGACAAATAAGGAGTATCTGCAGCACAATGATCAAGGTACACTATTATAACACCTGGCCACCCTAACACATACATTAATTGTATCACTACCGATTAGTGTCTATGCAAGCGGCACCCACAGGAGGGGAAGAAGCGGAGGCAGCCATTGCTTCTATTGTTGTTCCTCTCTGTTTTCTATTGTGGTCGGCAAAACATGCGAGACGGGGAATTTCCAAGATTAAGTAACGTTTGCCTCGCTATCTATATAGAACCTCTTTGGTAGACACAAATGCCATCACAAAGATAAAATACAAAGTATTGACTGGATGAACAACGTAAACTTTATTGTAGTGGCCAGTTTCTTTCCATCCGATCTCCTTTGTATGCGAGAAGAAATCGGAAGATTTTGGGTATTTCTGTCCCCTATTTTGAGTAACGGACTTAGTCCAAACTCCGCCCATAACTCTACCATTAATCGGAATCTACTATAACCGTGATAACTCGTACGTGAAACGCAAGT
>JAMKCH010009465.1:0-50421 GCA_023653785.1 Ophioderma brevispina | reverse complement strand
TCAATGTTGGCCCATATAGTTCTTCTGAATTCAAATCAGTGGTATGGTATTTTAGAATTCAAGACTAACCCATCCATTTCAAGCCTTCACTGGTTCACCTCATTTTCACTTACATATGGAAACGTTTACACAGGGATCCTAAATAAATCGGGATAGGACACTCAATCAAGAGAATGGATGCGTACTGCACACTGATCTGCATGAAATCTGTAGCTTATAGTTCACCAGTCGTGCGTGGCGCTATTACGCCACGTCATCCCCCAGTTACGTCATGAATGCGTTTATGCATAATTAATTATGTAGCTTATCGAAAATGGTGGCGCTATCACCACTGATATCGAAATTGTCTATGGGCATTTGTACACAGTGTCACCCGCCTGGTTTACACCTTACAGTTCATCTTCAAGTCAGATTTGTAATGTCTAGATTCACCATAATGCAATTATTTTCTGTACGGTGGTAAATAGGCAGTGATTAAAACAATCGCTAGGTTCCATTTAAAACAATGCAAAAGTTAACCCTCACCTTAAAAAAACATGGCAATGATTTAGAATGTCGCCGGATTTCCATACCCAAAAATTTGATAAGGGGATGGAATGGATTTTTTTTTGGGGGGGGGTAGTTAAACTTTCTTTGACTTGCTGCATAAGTGTACCCAGTCATGCTATATATGCCTTTCTGCATAGAGCCATATGGTACCGGTATAGTTTTTCCACCCAAAAATAGAAGCATCCGTTGATTTTATCCCTTGCTTCTACTTAATCACCTTTAACTCCAAATTGAGTACTTTGAAGTCTGTGTATATTGTTGATATTGAAGAGGAAGTGGAATTGTGCAATAGCGTATCAAGATGCAGTTATTGCTACTCAAGACACTATCTAATAGTAGCATATAGTAATTTGATCTAAACAGCTGCTTGTATTGAAGCTATAGTGCAATAGGTCTTGTGAGAATGACTTGAAATTGTAACCATATAGGTCAGCTTATGAAGCACGGATAGTGGATCATTGTTGGTGTTTTTTCTGTGGCAAAGAGAAAATACGATTTGTCTCAAACAATTTAAGCACTTCAGATCTGTTTGTGTTTTTTTACATAACCCCCGGGGGCTTGAGCACCCAAATATAAACAAAATATTACATAACATACAAAATACCACTTAGAGCAGATGAATGATGCAATTCAAGAAAGCAATAAAATATTGAAAGTCAGGATGGCCCATTCAAACCATTATTTAGAGAATAAAAGATAGGAGTTGTTGTTTTGCCTTAATATCATGTTATATCGGATGGCCACATCAATATTTTGAGAAGTGGATACTGGCACAGCCGGTTTCCACGTATCCACTACGATAAACATACGGGACTGCCCATCCAATATGACATGATATTAGATGGGCAAAGCAACAAATCCTACCTTTTGTTCTATTCTTATTTAGTTTTGGTTGTTTTAATCACTGAAAATATTTCCGATTCACTTATATGTCCAAAAAGACAAAACTAATCCCCCCTGCTAATCCCCTGCGGTAAGTAACGAAGTAGCCCATACTAACTGCGTGCACTGCGTAACCATTTTTACACGTGCATAAACCCTTACACCCTCGAGTGATGACACACTAACTAATATTGTCTCATATTAGATAGGCAACAACCAATGATATTTTGTGTTGAAACCCCACCAACTGAATGAGAATTCGTGTTTGTTTCCAGGGTCCTTAATTACACACACACACAAAAAAAAATTGGCAAAAATGGCAACATGAAGAAAATGTTGGCATTCAGAACAGAGCAGTTGTACTTTTTTTGATGCAAACATTCGTTCAGGTTTTCGTCGTAGTTATTAAGGGCTCCAATTGTTGTAGAATTCTAGGTCTAGTGTATAAAAAGACAATTTAGTCTGAGGAAGATCTGATCTGTCAGATTTCCTTAAATCACAATGTGAAGTGATTCTTATACCAACACTTCACCTGTACTGTTGATAAAAGGACCTGCAAATTTGGAAGAATCTACAAAGCAAGTGTTTTATCTGGGCTACAACCCTTTAAAGTGCAAATAAAATACTCAAAGCCCTTTTTGATCTTAAAGGATTTTCCCTTGTTATCGAAGCACACAGGTTTGCTTTGATCTAAGCAGATGGGGGTGTAGTTCAGAATCAGCATGTGGGAAAAGTCTTGTTTGAATTTGTCTCCTGTAAAGATGTCAAATTTTGATTGTTTTCCCTGCCATGTTCTTTTTCATCTATCAGGATGTTGCAGAGAAAATGGAGGGCGACCTGAAGAACCTGAAGGCTATTGGATCATCGCTGCAGGCTCAACTCGATGGATTACGTATGGTTCATACACTCTTTGGTGTCATCAATTTTTGAAATCAATAACTGCTGGAAGGAATGAATCAGTGTTATGTTTGCAATGTTAATGGGATTTGGCTCACAAGCTTTGCAAAAGATGAATGTTTATCATGAAAATATAAAGGAATGTATTATAACAAATACCTGTATTAATCAGAATATGTTTATTTTGGAGCGTCTCAAGAAGCTGGATGGTACGTTGAAGATGTTTTAAGGGGGCTGTTAAGTCAGGAACTTAGTCAAATGGCCAGTTTTTATTTTTTTCATGTTTAATGGCATTAACATGTTTTCTTTCCATTTATTTTAACAGAATCTATATATATTTATTTTTTCCTCATATTTTGTTCATTTTACTTTTACTATGTTACGCATTTTTGACCAAAAACAATCACATGGGCTGAACTGCAAAAGGGCGGGTAATTTTGCGTATTACGCAATATGCGTCTGTGCTATTTGGCGCGCGCGATGTAATGAGCGCATCAGAAATGCCTTGATGCATCGATTCGATATGACGCATACCCATGGTAACTTGTATGCAATTGTAAAATGGTTGCCCACTTGAGATGCTTTGCAAACAGAATGGGATTTTAATTTCACGATTTGAGCCTCATAAATTGTTGAATTTTGATCATAAGTATCGAGATGAAGTAATTTGACCTAGTGCAGAAGCAGTGTGAAGAATAAGAGAAGAAACGCTTGTGTTTTGGAATAAGGCTATATTTTGTAGTGAAACGGGACAATATTTGGACAAAATGGCGATTTTCTCTGTGTTCACTTTCGGCGATAATTCGTGATTTTCGGTTCCCAGTTACTCGAAATCCATATCAGCAACAGGTAAGAAATGAAATACATCGTATAGAGCATATCAGAATCTAGGGTCGGTATTTTTTAGTTTTTCATTTTCGGTTAGAAATTGTGATTTATGTCAACCTTTGAACAATCTTGGCGTTGTTCCAAATTGAAACACACGGATTTTGGCCTTTTTGGCAAATAATTTGATAAATAGTCCAGAATTTGAAAAAAAGGGGAAATACCGACCCTAGAACTATGACTCTGGAATACAAAAACGAACAAGGCACATTTTTAGAACATTTCTATATTTTTTTTATAGGGAACCAAAAAAAATGAGTGAAATTCACCATTTTTTATGATTTTCTAAAAAAATACATATTTTGGGGAAAAAATATTATCATATTTGGATTCCTTGAGTCATTTCCTTCTCAAATACGTATACTTTTATATATGTTGGAACAACAATTAAGAAGATACGGCAAAAAACAGTTCCTTTGAATTCCTGATTTAACAGCCACCTTAAGGAAATTGTAGTTATCTGAAAATTTACCAAAGAGAAATTTGGCATCTTTGAAATTTCTGAATTGCATATGGTGGAAATATTGCCTAGAGGCATGCCCAGAACCCAACCCTGGAGGCTGAGTGGCTGAAATGTGCCCAAAGTAGGCTGATTTTCACATTTTCTTTGAAAACACGTGGCTTGAGGCTCAAAAGCCACCCCTGGCATGCGTCTGTTACCTGACATCCATGTTGGAGAAAGAAGAATGAACCAAAAACTTACTAATGTTCTATTGTATGTAAGTTACTCACATTCTGTTTCCACAATCGGTGTGGTCAGTGATAAGAGGTAGTAATAAAAATGAAGCGATGAAGCGACTGTTTGATGATATCTGGAACACATGAGACATCTGTAGAAATGGGAGCTGTTGACAAGAATGCAGAAATACATTAATCAAGACATAAGAATCACTGCAAGTAACATTTGCTTCAGTACCAGATTTTGGCGCAATTTGCAAAACTGATTTTTCAGCACTTTTACGATAATGAGATGACGGCACTTATAAGACCTAGAATTCCTACATTTTCTAACAAAACTCAAATGAAGTCAAGTAAGCTGAACAAATGTATCCCAGACCATGCCCTGACAGGCTTAAACCACATGTTTTGACATCATGTTTCCTCAAATGGATTAACAGATGATCTGACATAACTTGTTAGATGTTTAATGGACCAAAAAACAGGGTTGTGAGTATCAGGGAAGATAATGACAGATTATAGTGATACCGGGTTATAGTAATGTAATATCTGGACACCACATTTGTTATACTCGTGCCAAGCAATAAATTGTATTCTCCCACTTTTTGTGCATGTGTGAGTATTGGTGAGTGCCAGTTTGATACAACCCAATTCATGTAGTATTTTAAAGTAGTCATTAATAATACTAATAGGAGTCCTTGCCTTGAGCTGTTATATCAGTGTATTGCTTCCAAAGTCTACAGAGGTGTTGTACTTTATGCTCACCTTTTAAAACTGTATCATGATAACCCAATTCTTCTGATAACTCACCCTGTAAAACAAAAGTTACAGAAACAGTGTTGTAGGTATATAAATTCTAATTTGAAATAGCTCCTATGGGTCAAGTTTACCTTTGTTATTTGTTGTTGATATTTTCTTCCAGATTTGTATACAAAGTATTGAAGAAGAAGCTGTTGACTTAAAAGACAAAACAAGCAGTACTAAAGAAACACAGTATTTAAGTTGTTGGAGAAAGGAAATCATTTTGAGACAAAGGTGGTCCGTAGTCGCCCTAGTGGCATAAAATGATTGGTTATTAATGAAAAGCAGCTTTCAGTTAAAAAGAGATTCTATAAGGAATTCTGAAAATACACAAATGGAAATCATAATGTAGCTGAATTAATTCACATTACTTGCAGACAAAAAGTATATTAATTTTCTGTAATGGTTCTCAATGTCTACCTTAAACCCAATTAAGTGCATCAAAATATTCAGTGAGAAAAGTGCCCCATTCAGTTGAAACCAATAAATGCAACAATAATTCAAAAATACCACAGATGCAAAACTGTTTCTGACTTGTAAAACCTTCCGATATTGTTTGATAAATATAGTTATAGGGAATTTCATGAGAGAGCTGAGGGTTAATCTTGTCTGATTTTACAATTAATATGGAAAATTTAAGAATTCAATGTAATTTTGGGCCATTTTGCCTGTTCTAATTAGAAGGTTATGTGCAAAAACACACTCCAAAAAGAATTTTGGTCAAAAAATGATAATTTTGGTCAAAGAAATGTACACCCGTACGTGACGAATAAAGTGTTTACAAAAAATGGGAGCCACTGAGCCTTGTTTGTTCATTTTGTTTTGCAAAAAACAAGAGCCACTTTCAGCCTGAAAATCCCCATTTACTAATTGCAAAAGTACATTAATTTATGGACAAAATAGGCCATCCGAATGTAATACTGACCAAACGACATGATGATTTGACCTACTGTTATTTAAGATTTATTGGGTATTTTAGGGCGCTACTCAAAATCAAGTAATTTGCCAAACTATCTAGTTTCATTAAAGGGGATGGCCCGCCGATTTAAGTCAAAGTTTTTCATCTTTTTAGAATGGCCTTCCACCCAAAACCCCATCTGTTAGTTTCACGCCGAAATTTTCAACCCGTTTTGATGTAAGAGCTAAAAAACGTGATTTTGCAATCCCCATAGAGTACTGTGTAAAAGGAATATTGGTCGACAAAAAGGGAAACATTTCGCTCAAACATCCAAACCAAACACCTTTAGCCCTAAATTTTAAAAGGGTAAATGTGAAAAATAGTATTTCTTTCTATACCAAAAATTTTGACCACTTCCGGTTAAATCTGGTGTCCCTGGGGACGGCTATTAGCGATCGGGCCATGGTACTTTAACAAACATGAAATTGCGTCCATCAAAAAGTGTAATATTCACCACTCAAAAAGCCTACTTTGAAAATTAAGTGTAAGTGACTTAAATATCTACCAAATATTTCTTTTGTGGAATTTGGTTAGTTTAATAGATAAAAACACATGATTAGTGGCCATACAAAAAATGGTATGAAGTGTTTTTTTTTATAGGTACAGCCAAGAGTAGCGACCCCTCTTTGTGAACAAAATTAACCAATCCCGCTAGTCAATTTAAAATAAATATTGTAACAACGCAAAGGTCTATGTTAGCAACTTGATTTTGGTTACATTTCAATATCTTTCTCTTAAATTTTGGTCACAAATTCCAAAAAAAACCAATCGTCCAGGTAGAATGGGATGTGCAGTAAGGGTCAGGTACACATTACAATACATAGGGGGCAGTGGTATTGATCTGAACACAGAATGCCCGTTAAATTGACTGCACAATATGGGATGATGACTGCTGCAAGTAGTGCTAGTTGCACAACTTGCCATGTGCGGTCATTGGCACTCACTCACATTCACAGCAAACAAACCCCCAAAAACTTATCTTATGAGGGCTTTTCAGTGAGAATCTGTTGAGATAGAATTCCATTATAGTTGTATGAAGTAAAGTGGGGAAATCTTTTAAGTTACAGATCACAGAATTGCAAGAAAGTCAATTGAGTGAAGGTTACAAGAGATGTTCATAGTGCCCAACATGAAAAGTGAGGGTGAATGACCCCCTTCCATCATGAAGACGGATTTATTTAGCAGTCCACAGGGACAGGGCGGGATGCATTAGTACCTTGACCCTGCAAACAGGTGTGTAGATGTGCTTGCTAAGCGTTCATGTCATTATGTGTCAACATCGTACAGAATCATCCATATAGAGACATGGTCTGGTATTAGCATGACCAGACTTTTTTGAGGAGGTAATTTTTCGTGTAATGGAAATTTTGTTCCAATTTCTTTGCACAATTAGATAAGATTATCTTGCAGTCAAATAAACAGGAAACACCATTTGGGTTTGAATGTGTATGAGCTTGAAATCCTTTGTTTTGATATATTATTTCAGAGCTGCTTTGTATACAGATTGTCCATATTCCATACAGGAAATAATGGAAAATACAGGAGTATGATTTCCCCCTCAAATACGAAAATTTAAGACCTTCAATGCCAACATTTATAAACTTTAAAATGATAAAACTGCTGCATAGGCCAAATTTAATAAAAAGCCTTGTCTCAAAGCTTCCATGTGCGTTAGTAAAATCAGAGCGCATTTTTTTTTTTTTCCTTTGACCTTTTACATTTTTCCCCGTTTTTAAATTTTTTTTTTTCAAAATGTGAAAGAAAATATTGTTAATTGCAAATCTTCATACAGGTTTTAAATAAGACTTCCCGCCCACAGGGGAATTTCACTTAGGCTTTTTATTTGACTGTACATTAAATGTAGCAATCCCTTTTTTTCCCCGCTCTGGCATTCGGCATGGAGTTCAGCATTTCATTCACGTGGTTTTATGGCATTGCTAGCTATCTCAAGTTGTCTTCTCCAAAATTCAAGGGTAATGCTTATAGGGATGGTGCACTGTTGTCGAGAAATAATATTAGAAGAAAAACATTAGATAGAGATAGAAAGTGATAGTACTGTATGCGGTGTTATCAGGATGTTAGGCAAAAAAAAAAAACCAAGTTGGTCTCGGAAATGTGAAAAAATCGCACATGGCGAAATGCTTTTTTTTGAAAAAGTGTTTATTTTTTTTATTTTTTTTATTTTTTTTATTTTTGTTCATTTTTTCGGCTGCATCGTGGCCAAATTTTAATTTCTTTTCTGGATTTAAAAAAAAAACAAATGAGTAAAAACCTAAAAAAAAATTTCGGTTCAAAGACCAATTTAAACAAAATGCGCGCAGTCTTCTGAGACCAACTTGTTTTTTCTTGGCCTTAGCAATCCTAACTTACTTCTAGCAATTGCCAACGGCTAGATTTGTATTGAGCGATGGTTTATTTCTGGACCAGACTTCCAGTGGTTTTAAAAGGCTACCTAAGGGCAAATGATTATTAAGCCTATTTCAGCCAAATGCTGTCATAAGAACCACATATTAAAGCCCCATATAGGGTGCTACAAAAATTGTTTTCGTGGTCATAAGCAGTCATTAGGTCATTTGGGCCAAAATGTAAGAAAGCTGCCTTCGCCGCCTCTTTAGATGTTTATGGATGCGAAGGTCAAAATACCACTTAACACAAACAAATGAGCCTTGTGCACAATGATCTGAAATTTTATAATATGACTGCTTTACTATGATTTAATGAAATTGGTCAAGAAGTTTAACACAATACAATTCAATAATGATCAGTGTTTAGAATTTAGAGTCTTAATATAAGGTCCTTCAGATGTGACCAAGTATTTCCACCAATAAAAAGAAGCAGTGCAGTCAGCAATGATGTGTCCTCACAGTGAGGCTCAAAGGGACAGCATGCAGTTCAATAAAAATTCCACAGTGATAGTCTCAGCCTTGGAAGATAACTTTTCAACAGTTACAAGTCAACGGGGTGTCTCTCGATTACACTAATTAACTAAGTATTCCACAAGATTCTGTCGGATATAATCGCCATGATTTCTTTCATTAAAGTCCACTTAGGACTACAATTTGAAATTTTATTTTGATTCCCAGCGCTTTTGGCTTCAAAGATGAGAGCCAACTAATTACAGCTTTCACTCACGTGGTGTCTAAATATTATAAATCTGGCACTAAGCACTACACAGATTACATTATTGCAGATCAAAAATGAGCTATAACTTCTAGCTCTTGCAACTGCTGGCCAAACGAGTCTCCAGTGATCATCTCTTATTTCACAATATTTCACATCTAGTATTTCCTAATACCTAAAAATAGAAATAGATATTACCACATCATCGTGCATAAAACATTACATAATCACTGACAACAGAAAAGTGATATCATCTGCATCTGCATCATTTGACACGGGAAACTCATATTTTGTAATTGTTTTGATCTCAAAGCATAAAACAAATCACTCATTTTCAAATTTAGCCATGTGGGGAATTCTGTTCATCTCTTGCCAATCTCTATATGGAAGATACATTTGGTCTGATCTCAATATAACACTAAGGAAATTTCAATTTATGTGTTGCCTGCAAGGATTAGCAGGAGGCCCTACCAGTACTCAATTTAGTGTCTGACCATGTGGCAGTGTCCCCGTGTTTAAAAGTTTAAGTTTAGGAGAAAGTACTCATTCGAGAACTAATTGCTACATAAATAGGGTCATAGATGCCTCTTGGGAAAAGCCAGTGATAATAATGGCACGGGCACATTCAAGGTCACAAAGTTATATGAGGGGTTTTAAGTATTTTTCAGCAAAGCTGAAATTAAGAACACACGATGAGAGAAATAGGCGCTTTCATTCTGATATTATAACAAATTGATACTACTTCCGAGTAAATAAGGGGGTACCAAAGACGATCTGAAACTTTGCTCTACGAAACCAATGCTGATTTTACAGGGTACACTTCATCCTTAACACCTGTAAATCAGGGTCAGGCAACCTGCACACAAAACACCACACACGTACCCATATACACATACCCTCACGAAGAACCAACATTCCGGTACAATCAGAAATGCAGCATTTCACACTCCCCAGTAATGAGGTGGTGAACTAATGGAAGTGGAGTGTGTGGTGGATAATAAAGTGAGTGTAAAGGCTCTGGCACTATGAACAGTTATACAGGGAAACTACTTAGCAGCAGTGACAATGTTGGTGCTGTGCTAGTATCTGCTAAAGGAACGAGTCCCCAGGAGTCGTGGGGAAATCAGTATCAGCCAGAACACAATGAGGTATAAGCAAAAAGGCTTACACTTCATTTGAGGTGCTGGACGCATAAACCCCCCAGCCGCGCGCAAGTGGCTGTAACCTGCTATAAACTAAAACGGGGTTCCGTCTGCTCATTCAGTCCACGGGTTAAGGTATTTAGGCCGGCCTGAACTCTGTTTTTTTTTTTCAGTTGGTGACTTATGGACCCTCTTTTTCACCATTCAGCAGGGGACCAATGAATAATTATAAAGAACAATAACAGATGTTGAATCTAAAAAGAATTTTATTATGGGAATAACAGCCATTTTGGAAAACAAAATAAAGATTGTGATTGAACGTTCACGGCATGATTGGTTTATTATTTTGCTTAGGGGGACCCATTCAGGTAAAAATGACGTACGTTATCCCTACATTGGAAAAAACAACGGTTATCGTCCATCGTACGGTCGGTTGTTGATCAGTAGGGGAAAAGGTTAAATTTTGTACTGTTTTAGGGACATTAATACACGGTTGTTCTTTGGAAAAAAATAATAGCAACTTTGGGCAGAGAGAGGGTCATGTACAGATCCTGATTTAACATAGTCGGATTTATATTTATCGGTCGCCCCCGAAGGCAAATCTTGATTCTGATACCTGACCACGTGAATGGTACCTGACACGGACACCAAACTATTCATTCGTTACCTTTATAACTACACAATACGGAAGCAGCAAGCATGCTGTATCTCGTTGTACAGCGTAATCGATCAAGATTTGAGACTTAATTGTGGTTCTGTACAGGGAGGGTAGGACACGATCTGCTCGATTGGGCATGGGGAGTTACAAACGGTAATTTGTGAAACTGCTACATGCATTACTATGGCAGTCTCGGTCCCAGTGAATTTAAAAAATCATCTCTTAAACCTTGTTCAAAAGATCTTAGTACTATCATGATAAATTAAGAAAAACAATATGAAGTTCACATCAAATCATGTTCTGTTAATACATGATGCATAATCAAACTCAAGAAACTTCCCCCTGCCAAATAGAATCTTTATCAACAAAACCCTTGATTACGCGCCATGGCTACAGATCTATGCGATCTGTAGCCACGCGCACCGATACACTCTAATATCAAAACAGCCCTCTTATTTATTATACACCCAGGGGCGTCCCCGACCCATTTTTAATAGGGGGGTGTTGAGTCTGTGTGCAGACAAAATCAATGGCCGGATTCAAGAATTATCAATTTTTCGGCTCGCTCGCTCGCAAGGTAGACCCAAACATTTTTTTCACTAGGTCTCGAAATTTCCGAAGAAAGCGGGGGGGGGGGGGGGGGGGGTAGGGGAGTCAATCACAACCGACCGTAATTCATTCTCCAGCATGACAACAAAACACAACAACAACAGGCAGGGGGGGGTCAACCGGCGACAATCCGCCCATCAATCAGGTGCGCCGACATTACGCCCACATCGCCGACAAGTCAAACATTTGCCGACACCCAATTTTGCAAATGGGGGAGGTGTCACCACCCCACACCCACCCCCCCCTCTGGGGACGGCCCTGTATACACCACACAAACACCATGCACTCCTGGGTTCCATTAGGTCAAGAATATAAAAGGAAAATCATCATGTGGATTGAGGTTGTTGCCTCCAGGTTAGGTACTGGGTGTTCAATTTGTTGTATTACTGTATATACCCCTGAAGATGAAACGCTCTTGATAATATATTTTGCTGAAATCCAATTATGGTTAAGTTATAAGAGTTATTCTATGAACTGGAGTATGAAGTGTGAATTTTGTGAACTCTTGTCTTCTCACGGTGTATCATCAAGCAGTACATATGTCTTCTTACCGGGAATTAGAGTGCAAAGTTCATGCATAATACATAATACCCTTCGCAAGCACTATATCATATGCTTTCTTTGGTAAGGAAAAAAAAGACACGGTATAGAGTAGAGTTGTGAAGGGCTATATGTAATTATACACAATTCTTAAGAAATATCCAAAATGTATGTCCATGCATCATCAGATACCAAATGTCACACCCATGATGTTTTTACGTGTCTCCAGTTACATGTTTGATAACAGCTGTATCAAGCATTTTAGTCTTTTGTATCCCAACTAAAAGAATTAATCCATTATTCAGAGCTGTTCACATGTAAAGCACACTCGGCAATCATTACGAAAGTAGCAGATCTTCATAACGGGGTCAAGATGTTAACAGTATTTGCATGTTCCAATTCATGGAAGACGATTTGGAGGTGGGATTATACCATTGAAATCAGCTCTGAAGTGAATCATTTTCAATTCTATGGTTTGTTCAAAATGTTATGCTTGTATCAGTAACAATGCGTGGGGTTATTAGGACAAGGGACAGGTTTTTGCCCCTTGCCAAAGTATTTTTGAAGGACTCTGAAACTAAGAGTAACTGATGCATAGATGTCTGGAGGGATGTCAGATGTGTTATGTCTGTATGTGCCAAAAAATGTTGAGCTGTGTTTCATTCACTGTGGTACTATATATAGATGAATTTCAAAGGAATTGGAGGAGTAGAAGTTTGGAACTACCTCAAAGATTAGGTTAGCGTCATCTAAGGGTCATACGGGTTGGACATTATTATGCATTCCATGTATCCCTACTTGAGTACGTGTTTCAACCCAAAAAAATCTGTAAACAAACATAAAATCCATTATTTCTTCTGAATTTGACACGGCACTGTGATTTTGCAGGCAGGGTGAGCTCATCAATCTAAGATCATCTACTGTAAATAAGGTTTGTGCTTTAAAGTTCAATGAATTATGTGTGAAAAATCTTCTTGAAATTTAGTAATACATTGTTTACATCCTAGATGATATAATTCCAAGTTAATGTGGTTAAGCCAGTTCAGAGACCAGATGGTGTTTTGAACAATCCCCAAAATGTATTGCAATGTGTCTATTACTTAACACATGTCAGTAATTAAGGATAAAGTGTTCAAGAAGTTCAAGAACCAGAAATTAATAAGAGTATCAGTGTTTTTTTCTATAGCGCTTAATCCCCGTAAACAGGCTGAAAGCGTTGTGCCCAACTATCAAAACATTTCATTGATCATGTGAAAATTCCTAGTGAATTAATGAGTAAAAGTAGGGTGTTAGAATAGAATTTTGTGGGATTCCCATAACTGATGCATTGTGGATAGGACCAATTACACCCTCTGGTCAGAGACATGCTTTGATTGACAGCATGCAGACCTGATTAGCATGAT
This sequence comes from Ophioderma brevispina, assembly GCA_023653785.1. Classification (NCBI taxonomy): domain Eukaryota; kingdom Metazoa; phylum Echinodermata; class Ophiuroidea; order Amphilepidida; family Ophiodermatidae; genus Ophioderma; species Ophioderma brevispina. The sequence goes on along the minus strand of JAMKCH010009465.1, from coordinate 37,299 downwards.
TTTGCCTCATATGCAGGCATCTGTGTTTAAAATGGTATCAGACCCGTTTGTTCGGTGTGATAGAAGTATTGTTTGTTTGGCGTACAATCAGGGGTGGATAAGTCGGGGCTGTGGTTCAGATATTGGACTATAGTGCTAATTATTAAGATTGAAGAAATGAAGCCAAATTGTACAGAAAATATAAGTACAGGACAGACAGACAAGTGTTATGCTTGAGTAGTTTATATTTATGTGTTGATTTGGACGTACCAATGGTATTTTGTAAGTCTGGACTGCTGCCTAAAGGTTTGCCAACCTTTGGGGTAGGTTATTTCAGGATCCTTGAATGGATATACCATAATGTATATCCATATGAATGTATAATTTTCCATATGAATGGATATCATATTGATTTTTACAGATAAACCAATAGGAAAGTGCAGCTCGGTTTGGTTAAATGTGTTAACAAATTACAAAATGTGCGGTTGTGGGCACATTCTGTGTGCTATGTGGATTCCATGCCTACATACAACAACCGAAAATCGTGAACTGATGGTCTCATTGTCTGCAAGTTAGTATCCAATAAGGTTACCCAAATTGCATGAAAAAAAGGGTCATCCAATACCACAAGGCTTGAAAATGAGACCCATATTTGCGACATGTCCCCCTTATGTTCATATGTGTTGAGTACCCCCCCCCCCCCCCCCGCCCCTCAGTGTGATGACATATGCTGTACAGAAATGGTATTTTGTAGGAAGTGGTAAGGTATTTGTTTTACCTTGGTAACATGATTTTTAACATCGAGAGGATCATATTCAGCTTGTGGCAAATGATAGATATTCCCCTGTGAACCTTGTGGCATAAATGTAAATATTTTGAATCCACCCTCATATTATGTAATGTCCTACGCCAGATCTTGTCTTATATATCAATTTTTTGACATGTATACACAAATAAGACCAGTAAATATGACTGTGTGGCCACCTGATCATTGGGGCACAATTTATGTTTTACGTTAGTCTGTGGTTTCCGATCTGGACTATAATTCTAATTAAAAATGATTAAGATGAAACACAAGCAAAGATTTACAGAAAATTTAACATTTGGGGACGACAAGTGTTTGACGTCATTTGGGTAGTTTATATTTTATACAGTTTGATTTGGACCTACAATGGTATTTTGTAAGTCTGGACTGCTGCCTTAAAGGTTGCCAACCTTTGGTGTAGGTTATTCTCAGGATCTGCTTTGAATTACATTCATATGGATATACATTCATATGAATGTATATCCATATGAATCATATGAATGTATATCCATATTGATTTACAGATACTAAAAAAAGAAACAATAGGAAAATGTTTCAATTGTACTCTCTACAAGCGTCTAATTGAAGATATCAAATGTGATATCTGGCTGAGAAGCTGTTTCAACAGTGTTATGCTTAAGTATTATGATGTAAATGCATACATAAAAAAACAAAATTATGGAAGCAATGAAAGTAATTAAAAAGTATCTCTTGTAGAGAACATAATACTAGTGGGACCTGGTGCAGAGCTGATTATTGTTTTAACAAATCTGAAGATTAATTACTAATTGTCCCGCCGAACGAAGTTGGGGAGGTGACTATAAAATGGGTCCGTCCGTATGTCCGTAGGTCCGTCCGTATGTATGTCCCGTGGCAAAAATGTTAAACCCTGGAACATATGGGCATATCTTTTTCGGATGAGCTAGAGTAGCCAAAAACTGGGTAATTGTAGGAGGGAAACCCCGCTAACCATGGAATTAATTCCCCCAGGGTCCTCCCCTGGTCGTCAGGGGGTAGGGAAAAGGGAAAAAGGTCAAGGGCACCAAAGAGGTCAATACTGCACAGAAAATGGCAATTTTGGGCCATATTGTGTGCGATTTATCTGGAGTTCCGTAAGGATAACAATGATGTTTCTGGGTGGAAAGAAGGGGGTTGATGAGTTCTCGACCTGAATAGATTTTGGGCGTAAAATATGGTAATTAAGTATCTAATTTGCATAATTTAGAAAAATGGTCCCGAAAGGGCTTGTACACAAGTTATCTGGAGTTCTCTAAGGCGATAATGAGTAACTTGGTGGACAAGAAGTGGAAGGAAGTGGGTTGAAGAGTTCTCAAAACCGGATGGATTTTGGGCGTTTTTGGGCAAATTACATATGCAAATGAGCTAATAATATGCAAAAATTGGTAATCGCTATCTTTAAAAAGGTGCATCGGATACACAAAATTCTTCACTCCATGAAAGCATATCATGTGCGCATATTCTTTGCCATTGAAAGTGTGTGAATTTATACAGACTCAGGTATGCAAATGAGCTAATTAAATATGCTAATTGCTGTATCTCTGAAAACGGTTACATCGGATTATACAAAAATTCCTTTGAATGTGAAAGACCATTCTGCCAATAATTCTTTGTGTGAAAATTGTAATTGGGTCAAAGTGGGCCATTTTAAAGGGCATTTCTTGATGCCAATTGATCTAAAAATATGCATAATTGCTGTATCGCTGGAAACACTGTACATTGGATTTGAAGGGGAGGGATGGGGGGTCAGGGAGGGAAAGGGTGGGGTGTGGGGAGGGGATGGGTGGGGTTCATATTGCAGACATACATTGTAGTTGCATTTATCACATGTTAGTGATCGCGACATTCGGCGGGGGACCTATTTTACGCATCGGTAAATCCGAGTTCGAATGTTAGTTGTGGTTGTTTTAGTTATCGTTTTGTTGATGCATCTGCTGTCAGAGTATGTGAGAATTGGACTTGCAGATTTAGCATGGCCAGTCGTTTGTAGATATCCTTACTGCACCCTCCATCAGTAGTAATTAGAGATCCAAGGAAGTTGAATTCAGTTACTTGGGAACTCATGACTATCACCATGCGGGGAGTAGAATCATCCTCATCACCCGCATCACCATCCAATGATTTGTGAATTCATTACCAATGACTTGTGGATCCGCTAAGAAGAAGAAGAACCCGCGATCACAATGATCATAAATTGGTTTTTGGCAACATTTAGATGCAGGCCCATGTCCCATACTATTGCCTTCAATCTCCATTGATAGCAGGTCAGATTAATTTGCAGATGGGTGCCAGTAAGATGTGGTCAATCAACTTATGGTCTCAGATTGTTTGAGCTGCTAACCACCAATCAATAAACTGGCATTCCAATCATCTCAGGCATACCCAATCATCATCCTCATGAGGGACTACAGCGCTTAGGTTAACAGTGTTGGAGAGAGAATACACCCTTGGTGAACATCTTGAACAAGACTGACTTGAAAACCGTCAATCTTGCCATTTTGTTGTATGAACACATGCGAGCTGGCCTTCACATAGCTTCTCATCAGTTGGACGAGGTGATATAGGTATTCCAAGTGCTTGGAGAATAACGGGACATGTCTCCAACATAGTCTTGACCCATAAATCTATGAAGCAAGACAAAACTTTCTACAAAATCTTGCATTTTGCCCAATGATGTGTTGGCTACTGGCGATATGGTCACTGGTACACGCAGCACAAAATCGAGCTTGTTCAGTGAGCGCCATCTCACGGGGAGAGTTCAATCCTTTAGGGAGTGAAGAGCTTTCTGGAAATAGAACTAAGAGGGAGAACAATCTTGTTTGAGTGTTTTTTGATGTTTTGATAATCCCTTCTAGATAAGGTAGGGAAAGGACCTATCTTCCAGTCTCCAGGCCATGTTGAGGGAGTTGCCAACACCATTTTTTACACAGCTGTAGGAGGATCTCCCGTAGCATCTCGCCCAATATTTTTGCGTTAATAGTTTGACCAAAAAATGTGGGCTCAATCAATCCAATTTTAATATCAAAGTTGGACAAAGATGTGCAACATGATCACATGCATCCAATGTTCATGTTGGAGGTCACATTCAGAGTCAAAATATATTTTGGGGGCAAGTAAATAGGCGTATTGTCAATGAGAAGGTGAAGCCACATTGCAGGGCAACTGGATCATATAAATGATCCTTGTGCACAAATGACCTGAAATTATTAATACACTGCTTTTTACAATTTTTATCAAATTGATTCAAGAATTGCCAATACACCAATTTACATTGGCAAACAATGATACACTCAATGTCCTTATGATCTTAATCAGGGGGGGGGGGGGGGGGGTCTTTGTGGAAAAGGGGGTACGGTGGATGTGCGGCCGAGAAGGGTTGCAATTTTCAGCGATTTTTTGGCCAATTGATCGGTCCCTTTTCTTGCAAAATGGTATATGAAAAGGTTGCATTTATGTTGCAAGTGATTTTCACATGATCAATCAGGTATGCAGAATGTTTACAAACCAAAATGTGAAAAATAGGGCTGCCAGAATGGGCCCTCAAAATACATTTTAACAGAATTAGTTTTCTCTCAGCTTCTGGGTTCGCCCCAAAAAACTTCAACAATTGTAGGTATAAAGACGGGTTCAGCAAATCTGTCATTTTTGGTATATTTTCGAGAGGTTAGTGGTTCAAACACCCGGCCGAACATCCCACCCAAAACCAAACAGTGAGAAAACCCCCAGGGATTCTGAAACTCTTGTCTACTAAATCATACTTAAAGAAGCGTTGCGTACGGTTCAAAGATATGTCCGCACAGTTGAATACTCCAAAATGACATCTTGCAGGCTTGCAGCATCAATATTTACAATATATGATCCATAGGAATTCTTCAGAAATTAAGTTCCTTTTTCGGGCAGTCATGAAGATAACTTTGTCCTACAGTTAAAGATGACATGTTTGATATGTCCCTATGCAGCACTAATCATAAAGATTGATCCACGAAAATTCCGTCTGTCAGAAAACGTCCACTTTAGGATCACAGACGGGAATTTTTTGATTAAAAAAAATCTTTTGGCTTTTTTGAATGGACAGGAATCAGCAGGACAGCTCTTGTGGTATAATAGAGAATAAAAGATGAGATTTTTTGTTTTGGCCATCTTAAGATGGTGTCATAATGGAGGGGCCATCCAATTTTTATCGGGGTGGTGGAACCGGGTGGCCAGCAAAATTAAATATAATCTTTTATTCACATTCTTATTTAGAAATGTGTAATTTTTGCTTTTATCGACATAATTTATCTGTCAAAATCATATCTACATCATTCTGTTTTATAATTTAACTAATCCAACCCCTCTTGAAACATTTTCAACCCAAGGAACCAACGTCATCGCGCGGGGATCGTCACGCTGCGTAAATTGCATTTTGCGTACCAACGCTAAATGCACGACGCAGTATACACGCGCCATTTCCGCGAGTCATAATATGCGACTACACCGCGTATTGCTGCCGCCTATCCATCTATTACCGAGTTATGGATGGGCGGAGCTTTGACCTAATCAATCCAATTTCCTTGTTACATTATAACTACGCCCCTGAATAGAATATAATATCGATTGTTCTTGTGTACTGCACTGATTTACCACAATAGAGATCTACACCAAACTACTGGCCAAAATACTGGTTTTGCCCTTCTTTGACTTCGACCGTATGCAGTCTTTCTCTGAGGCCCTTTCCTGAAGGAAGCCTGTCTATAGTTTTGTGAAATATTCATCATGGATGATGGTTCACCACATGTCATACATTAGAGGAAAGCTGTGCAATGTTGTCAAGTGCTGACTGATGAACTCCCTTTCTTGAGTACAGCTCAGAATAGTGCTCAGAATAGAGATCTACACCAAACTACTGCCAGTTCGCTATTATGTATCTGTATTTATTTGTGGCTAGTTTTCCCAATCTATAATATCTATTACAGCATCTTACATAAAGCCAATTGGATCATATCTTCTTATGATTGGGATCCACCTATGTTTTGCAATCTTTAACTTACAGGGTGTCCTCCGAAAGAACTTACCCTCCCGAAACGGCCATTTTTGCTTACTCAATCAATTCTTATCCTTGTTTTAGCTTTATATTATGAAAATATGTACTTTCTTTGAACATATGTGAAAACAAGAAAGAAAACGGTGAAAAAATAACCATACAATGACTTTCCCTAAAAATGATGCAAACCCCTACTTTGTCCACGGATAGTATTAGCAGATGAAACCATAGATGCAAATATCCCAACATAAAAATGTTTCAGACCCTCTGGACCAAAAATACTCTTAAATTCCAAGGTTCATTGCTGTTCTCGAGTTTATTGTCGTTCTCTACGCACTGCAGCATTTTTTGCGGATGATTGTCCTGTTCTTTGACGACCTTATCTTCTCCCCTTGCACCTTTTTAGAGTATTGCCACGCTCTAGATTTTTTTCTCTGTTCCCCTTGATTGCCATCTTACTGGGAACCCTATTTTGAGGGAAAACTTTACCCATTCACGATGAACGATGGTCCTTTAACCCAAGAGCAGTTCAGTAGAACATGCCATTGTAGGAGTCACGCCCAATGCCATTATTTGAAATTGCGCTTTAACCAAATTCAATATTTGCATTATGATGGAGACGGTTGATGGGATTTATGTCCTCACTTCGGAAGAACAAATTAATTGGCAGGTTTAGGTGCTTTTTATGCATTACTTTGAACAAATTAATTAAATCCGAGGACTTACGTGTGGTCAAATCATAAGTATTACAATGTACATGTTTCTCTGCTATTGCTAGCCGTGGACAAAAGTAGGTTTGCATCATTTTTAGGGAAATAGTCATTGTTTGGTTATTTTTTCACCGTTTCTTTCTTGTTTTCACCATATGTTAAAGGTGCGTGTTCCGATCGTCTTTGGGACCCCCCTGATTTACCCGAAGTAGTAATATCGATTTTGTTATCAGATGAAAGGCCGTATTTTTCTCATTATCGTCCTGAATTTGAGCCCTCACATCCATTTCAATCCCAGATATAAACAAAAACCACCTTTTGTTTAGTGGTTAACATCAATAGTAGCAAGCACACTATTGAATAGGGCTTTTGTGCAGCATGCATTATTGCGTCTACCATCAAACCGCAAGTTTGTTTCCCACGGTACTTGATGGGTGTATGTGCAAGTTGCCAGGCTCTCATATCAAGTAGAGAACACAATACACATAAATCGGAACAAGCACCTTTAAAAAATACATATTTTCATAATATAAGCTACAACATGGATAAAGATTGATTAAGTAAGCAAAAATGGCCGTTTCTGGAGGGTAACGTTCTTTCTGAGACACCCTGTACACCATAACTTGGAGAACACCAATTTGAAGCTAGAATAAATCTTCATTGGATCCCATACTTGATGTTTTTTAGTTTAACGTGTTGCCAGGCAGCATCCAAACAAGTACACGTACCAATATTGTCCATGTCCGCTTTAGAACTTAAAGGCGCTTGATATGGGAGCCTGACTCGCCACCAAGTTTCGTGGGAAACATTTGCGATTTTGATGGTAGAAGCAATCATCTATATTACAATGTCCTAATCACTACGGTGCTAATATTGATGGTTTTTTCTCTCTTACGAAATGGATTTCAAAGCTAACATTTCATGACGACAATGAGAAAATGGCCTTCTCTGATATTATTGTACATGTATTTTTACGTGTAAAATATCTCTCTATTCTTCCAATGGCCTAGACTATCATTTGCGAGCAAATTGAAGAAAATAATTTCATATTGTCGGAAATGTGCCAGTGCCGCCTGTAAGGTGTATAAGGTCATGCACAGTCTATGGGGTTGGACCCCCCCTCCTGAAAACACCTCTGAAAAATTTTTTACCAAAACTCTGGTCATTGATGGGGTACATCAACACTACCACAAAACAGGGAAAAATGAAAATCGGTTTTACCTATTCAAAAAAATGGCGGTCCAAAAACCGAATTTTACCAATCTTGCACCCATTAATTTCCCGCCAAAAAAAAAAAAAAACTTTCCCGAAGGATTAAATTTGACTCATAATAGGAGAACATTAATACATTTACATTGCTAAAATAAAAATTAAAAAAAGTTAATCCAGTACGATGTAAGGGGCAAAAACAAATTTTGAATAGCGACACCGAAATTCTTAATTAGCTAATGAGCATTATTTAGGGCCCCATGTACTACATTTTTGGGCAAAAAATAAATAAATGTTACTGTTTTAAAAAAAAATGTGGTCACGTAGACTCCCCTCCCATAAACTTATGTGTTAAATTGATACTACTTCCGGGTAAGTCATGGGAGTTCCAAGGACAATTAGAACAAGCGCCTGCGCGCCTTTAAAAGAAATTCATATGCTTTATTATTTCTTACCAGCTGGTAGCGTATGCCTGCAACTTCACTGCGTGCCACGGAAGATAATACATGCACCTGGTTGGCTTGAATATTTCAAGAATTTTTGGGGTGATTATTGCATGCCTGGGTGTTTTTGAAGGACAGGTCTGGTTGAATTAAGCCATTGACTCCTGTTATCTACTTCCTCCTGCGTCCTCCTCCGCAATAATCGTCATACAGATCAATAAATGGCCTCCGAGAACTTGTCTTGCTGTTCATAGTGTGACCACATTAATGGGCTATTTAAATTATTATTTAAATGCCACGATAGTTGTTACAGGCAAGGGGTGAAGCCCATTCAAAACCAGTCGTCCGTGCTGGGCGCTGACATTTTGAATATTGCACGGAAATAATTATTCGTTTTTTGGGTGGCTTGTATACACACATAATGTCAATTCGATACAAACAATCCGGCAAAATATCAGTTGTTGGTGCCTATTGGTGTTAATTTTGTCCTACCCATGGCCACACAACGAATAAATGACACTTCAGTCGTCTTGATTTAAATAAACCGCCTCAATGATATCTCTTTTCACCTAAGCGCGCTAAGCACCTAGCATGAGTATACTGACACATATCCAGGTGCACTATTATTCACCTGTCCACCTCTACACATACATCAATTTGTTCCCTACCGGGGGATTAGTGTATATGCAAATCGGCACCCACAGTATGTGGAAGAAGCGGAGGCAAGCCATGCTTTCTATTGTTGGTACTCTATGTTTTCTTTGTGGTCGGCAAACATCGATACGATGATTTCTAGATGACGTAAACGTTTTTGCCTTTCTATCTATATAGAACCTCTTTGGTTACAGGCACTTCTATCTTCTTTGTTCTTGTCCAGAGTTATTATGTTGGGTCTCGCTCAATTTTGAGGTATGCGAGCCTTAGATACCGCACTGGGTATTGAGCTTGTGCAAGTTTACCCCCGAGTGAGAGCATAGCTCATTCTCAGTGGATTTGTCTTCTATGAAGGTTAATGAACAAATTTAGCGGATGTGCCCCTCATGAAAGTGTGGACGGAATTCAGGAGGGGGAAAATTCATAATACAGGGTTATTAAAAATAAAACAAAAAAAGTTTGGATAGTTGTAAAAGGTAACCAAGTGTTTGTCTTGACACAAGGATAAAAAAGGTCAAATGTGAAAGGTTATCCACGAAAGTAAATCTGAATATGCTCCTGATTTCTTTAAAATGGGCTCAAAATTGTTCATCTTTCCTAAAGACTGCACAAAAACATTTTGCACCGTCGTCGAACATTAATTTTAAAATTGGAGATCAATAGAAGTCAATGGGGTTGACCTTGTTAGTCATTTAATCCGGACAGAAGGAAATACAATTAGATTTGTTAAGTAGTGCAAACTACTCTTTTTTAATCCTGTGAAAAGACGAAAACTTTGGTATCTTTTTACAGCAAATCCAGGCATTTTTCATTATCGGACCCCCTGTGTTATGAATTTTCCCCCTTCCATGGATTACGCCCCCACCACACTTTTAGGAGGAGATCCCCGATAAATTTGTTCCTTAACATTCATAGAAGACAAATCCACTGAGAAATGATGCCTGCTCTCCACGGTCACGGAATTGCTCCAAATGGACCAAAACATAATTCCAAAAGTGAACACGGAGGAGAGCGGTATTCTGTATTTAATCTTAGCTGGGTTTACAAGTCAAAATCCGAATTGAGTACCTAATAAATCCCAGCAAGTGTCCCCCACGAATGATTCCAACCCGGGAATTTTGGCCACAGGGCAAGGCACCCTTAAACCACAGGCAACGCTATCCCACAAAGGAATCGCTGGAGATGACTTGTCCTTTGTAGCTTGCAGGAGCATGGGCTTAGAATGCATACATGCGGATCGAGTCTGCAGGAGTTCGGCATACCATTTTTGTTCTTTGAGTATCCACAAGTCATTGGTAAGGGCTTTAGGTGTCAATGAGGATCTATTCAGCTGAGTATTAAGAGAAGTTTGGACCCGTACTAATCTTTTTGTTGACCCACATTTCTAATACACAAATGGCCAATGGCAGCCGTATACAACACTTTCAATTACCCAACTGCTCTGTCGAGGACAACTTTATAGCTTTGCCCGGGATGGTGGGGAAAAAAGAGTGCCTCAAAAGTTAGCTGGAAAGCGTCTGGGATTATGAGAGTTATTGCTGGACACCAATCTTAGGTTTCGCTCCTTTTGGTTGATAGGTCTTCTTTGGTTCAACCTTCGATTGGCAGCACACGAGCAATGGATCAGTCTGCAGCAGCATCTGCACTGCGAACGCTTCCGATCACAAGGAAGTTCATCAGCTGCGGTCCTTAATATGGTGAGAAGGAGTCCAACCTAATGCGAATTTGGACCAGGATGTATCCAGGAAACTGGCGTGGGTTCGTGGTGAAGAATTGATTGGTGATGAAAACACAGCTCAAAGTGGGAACAAAGTGGCCGTTATCATTGCATTTTCCCATCCCAAAGTGACAACTTTGAATTTTAGGCTTGGCTTCGTAGTCAACAACCTACACGTTTGCATTGAAGTCTCCAAGTATGGCTTCCTGGTTTTGGAATCCTTTAATGAAAGAGTCTACTAGTTGACAACAGTAGACGTCCCTCTTGATATCAGGTGGTACGTGAGTGAGGGGCATTTTACACAGAGTAGGTTTACAGGTTTCTCATTTGTTTAGTCTAACGGAAAGAAAAAAAAGGACGCTCTGTTGCATTATGCTTCCAAATAGGTAGAGAGCTTCGACAGCAGATGGGCAACGCCATAACTGCGTACAACCTCTTTTGCCATGGTAGTAGAAGTTGTAGTCAGAATCCTTTAGACATCCAGACTGCCAGTCTCAAAGGTGCGGCAATGTCAATCTACAAGGCGCAAGGCTCGTTGTTGAGACGGAAGTTTTTTGAGCATAAGGGGGGTGCTTCTAGTTCGTTTAATGAGCTAGAAACTCACCTGGTAAGACGTTCAAACATTTTTTTCGGAAAAAAGTTATGTTTTATCTTTGTTTTTCTTGTTGTGTTGGGTATCATGGTGGTTACTTTTGGTCAGAGAATCTAAGCCCCAAGTAACCAATGGGTTTACATGGGGCCATTGTGCGCGAGGGCCACCTTATTGATGAGGGGCCTGCTCAGCTTATGCGCTCGGCCATCTGGGTGGTAGCTGTCCTAGTGAAGTTAAATAAACGTCTCTACTGTCGGTAAAAGCTCCTGTCGGTAATGTCATACTCCAATTAGACTTTATATTATTAGTGATAACCGGTTTCTGAGCCTCCCCGTGTTGTGTCTACGACAGAAAACGAAAGCCTGAGTCAGATTTACATTTTAGTTCTTGCTGTGTTAATCTTTCAAAAAAAAAGGGGAAGGGGGACTAGGTATAACCACTACATCCGAGGACCAGGTTGGCTGCAGGAGTGACAGAGAAGTATGCAGCAGGAAGGAAATACTTGACTGCTCTTGGGGCTTCACTCCAGAAATTCGTAGGAGAGTTGAGAGTGTACCCCGAAGCCTTTGTATTGGACAAACCAATGTACAAACGGCCTATAGAGTATGTTCCGCGATTTTGTAGATTCTGGAGTAGTACAAACCTTTGAATTACAAGACTAGGAATACTTTTTCTGTAAAAATAATAAGCTACAAAAAAGCTTAAAAATACACAAGCGACAAGGTATTACTTCAATGCTTTGTAACTTTCTGTTACAAACTGCAAGTATTTGTTAATTATCGTCCATCGAATCGATTGGCGAAGCAAAACAAATCTTGTTAATATTTGAAAACATGCAGGAAACAATAAAATAATGCTGGTGACAAAAAAGGTCGTCCGACTTGTGGTCAATTAAATAAGTGTAGAGCAATGGATAACATAAATATACATTAAAATGGCTTGTACATGATGCATCTATGCTATAGATCGAAAATCCCCGGAGGATCACGGCATATTGCTTCTTGGAGGGTCGCCCATGTTGGCAGCCATGTGGAATGTGCCTGATTTGTCAGGCTAACTTCACCTCCCATAGTTATCTAGCGATTTGATATACTCAAATTCGCTCTTGATATATCCCTAACGTCTTGTAAACCTTGAAAACTGGCCACGGACAAAAAAATCACGTAGCGGAACCCTGACTTGGGTTAGTGAGAGATGGACTCCTAGATTCTGACAATAAAATTACCGTACCTCCACTTTTTGCGGTTGATTGTCAGATTTTCCTCTAAGGTTGTATGTTGGGGATATTAGACATAAACGACGTTATAAAATGCTATATCTTGATTGATTGAACAGAGTAATCGCTGCATAATGACTTGTATATCTTGGTGGTTGCTTAGCTTCCACATATAATTTTTAGGGAGGGTTAAAGTCGATTTGTTTGTATGTGTAAAATTGTTTACCGGTCACCCACCTAGAGCTAACTATTACAAAAAACGTATTCTAACTTATAGATCGGCAATCGCTCCTCATACCAGATTTCTTCGCCGTTTAGCCGTTTTTAGATTTGTGGGAAAAAGACAAAGGTCATTGGTACATGACCGTTATTTCAAATAGGGTTGCATTGTTGTATTTGATTGTGTCAAAGTACTATATAATGCCTTGGGTTTTTGTGTAACCCTCTGATGCTCTTTCAATACGTTCACAAAAATGAGAGCTATTTCCAAGAGCAGTGGGGTCTAGCATCTTTGCAATGTTTAATTTTAAAATTTTATTTCATTCATTACACTCTTTATTAAAATTCCAGATAAATAAACAAGGGGAAAAAACCATTAAAAGCACACGCCCAGATTTCTGTGCTCAGGAGATGGAGCACACGCAGGGGCCTATACTTTAAAAAAAACCAGATGATTTATAAGATCAATAAGATATTTCTGATCAACCTTGTCTGACTGTACGTCGATTTTTTGTGATAAAGGCTCCAAGGTGACTTCCGTCCCAGTACAGAAGTTTGACAACGCCATCAAATAGCGCTCTAAAAAATGCTTCAAAACAAAAAGTGAGCGCTTTTTGAAAATGGAAATTATTCATTTAGCTATAAAACTGTCTTACACGGATCGAGGCAGCACAGTGATTCTATTATTCCACATTATGTTTTTGTAGAGCCATGTAACAATTAGCGTTGGTGTTAACAAAAATTGATTGGTAGCACATGACTTTCGACCTCTATTATAAGATATTATGGTCAATTCTGCTCTTGTGCCGGAGCGTGGAGATTGATTTGATTTCAGTGTAACATCACTCCATCACCACGCTCGTCTTCTGGGAGTATTATTACATGCGGCTACTAGCAAGGTATAAATATCCTTTCCTTTGCTGCTAAAAACGTGTGGTTTATGGGTCCCCACGTGTACTTTATCTGTGGGGTGTACAACTCATGTTCAAACATGGTTTATTTTACTAGCAACCCAAAGTTTTAAAACGTTAATCAAACACTTCAAACATGGGGATTCTTATCTTTGACCATCAGATAGTTACCTGGCTTTAGATTGTCTTACGTAAAGGAACTAGATAAGAAACCTATAACATACAGTTTCATAATGTACGCACCTAATGCCAGACACTATCGAGTTGGCTCAGAGACTTAAACCTTGACCCAAACCCGTTATGGGAGAACATTGATTGCCCGTCTGTTATATTTATGGCTTCAAGCCCTATTTCTATTCAATCATCCTTGGAACACTACATGCCTTATATATACCCTACTGCATTTTAATTGGTCTAAGTGCTTCACATGTTCGTTTCAATAACTCAAAATTGCTAGTTTTTCAAATATGTCAACCACTTTTCAGGCACTTGCACCATTGTTCCCACGTTTGCTAGTTTCGCTTTACCAATCTGTTTTCCTTGGTAACCAATGACATTGGTAGCACTATTGGGGTTAAGTGCTCTGAAGAGTGTGGTGACTATCTGCGTAGAGCAAAACATTTGTTACAAAATCAGCAACTAACACAATATTAATCAAATTTCGGAGAGAACGTTTTGATGAGTTCCAATAAATTAAAAGCTATGTAAAAGGGTGACGATTTATCTTCACTAGAGTTACTAGGTTTGTCTTGACACAAGGAAAAAAAAGGTCAAATGTGAAAGGTCATCACGAAAGGTTAAATCTGAAATATTGCTCCGATTTCTTTAAAATGGGCTCAAATTGTTCATCTTTCCTCAAAGACTGCACCGTCGAACATAATTTTAAAATTCGGAGATCAATAGAAGTCAATGGGGTTGACCTTGTTTGTCATTTATCTCGACAAAGAAATACAAATTAGATTTGTTAAGTAGTGCAAACTATACCTTTTTTAATCCTTGTGACAAGACGAAAACTTGGTTATCTTTTTACAGCAATCCAGGCATTTTTCATTCTTGACCCCTGTATTATGAATATTCCCCCTCCTGGATTCCGCCCACACTTTTAGGAGAAGCATCCCCGCTAAATTTGTTCCTTAACCTTCATAGAAGACAAATCCACTGAGAAATGATGCTCTGCTCTCCACGGTCACGGAATTGCTCCAAATGACCCAACTATAATTTCAAATGAACCACGGAGGAGAGCGGTATTCTGTATTTAATCATTAGCTGGTTTACAAGTCAAATCCAGAATTGAGTACCCTAATAAATCCCAGCAAGTGTCCCCACCGAGATTCCAACCCGGGAATTTTGCGCCACAGGCAAGCACCCTAACCACTAGGCCACGCTCTCCCACAAAGAATCGCTGGAGATGACTTGTCCTTGTAAGCTTGCAGAGCCCTGGGCTTAGATGCAATAAATGGGTCGAGTCTTGCAGAGTTCGAGCCATACCATTTTTTTGTTCTTTGCGTATCCACAAGTCATTGGTAATGGCTTCTGGTGTCACTGAGGATTTATTCAGCTGAGTATTAAGCTGAAGTTTGACCCGTACTAATCTTTTTGTTGACCACACTTCTAATACCAAATGCGCCAAGTGCAGCAGTATACATACACTTTCAATTACCCCCACTGCTCTGTCGAGGACAAATTATAGCTGCCCTGGATGGTGGAGGAAAAGAGTGCCTCAAAGTTAGCTGAAAAGTCTGGATTATGAGGAGCTTGCTGACATCAATCTTAGGCTTTTCGCTCCTGTTTGGTGTGATGGCTTCTTTGGTTCAAGCCTTCGATTGTAGCACACGAAGCGACTGATCATTGCAGCAGCATCTGCATGCGAAAGCTTCGATCACAGGAAGTTCATCAGCTGGGTCATTAATAGGTGAGAAGGAGGTCCAACTTAATGCCAGATTGCGACCATGGATGTCTCAAGGACCACTCTGGCGTTGCGGTTTCGTGTTGAAGAATGTATTGGTGAAACACAGCTCAAAGTGGGAACAAAGTGGTCTCATTGCATTTTCCACACTCCCAAAGTGACAAATGATTTAGGCCATGCTTTCGTATTCACAACCTTACACGTGCATTGAAGTCTCCAAGTATGGCTTCCTGGTTTTGGAATCCTTTAATTGAGAGTCTAGTTTTGAGTTGATAGTCGACGTTCCTTTTGATATCAGGGTCCGTGAGTGTAGGGGCATTTTACACAGAGTAGGTTTACAGGTTTCTCATTTGTTTAGTCTAACGGAAAACAGACGCTCTGTGCCTATGCTTCCAAATAGAGAGCTTCTGACAGCAGAGGCAACGCCATAACTGCGTACAACCTCTTTTGCCATGGTAGTAGAAAGTGTAGTCAGACTCCTTTAGACATCCAGACTGCCAGTCTCCAAAGGTGCTGCAATGTCAATCTACAGGCGCAACGGCTCGTTGTTGATGACGGCAGTTTTTTGAGCATATGGGGTGCTATCTAGTTCGTTTAATGAGCTAGAAACTCTACCTGGTACAGACGTTCAAACATTTTTTACCGGAAAAAAAAGTATGTTTATCTTGTTTTTCTTGTTGTTTGGTGCATCATGTTGGTTACTTGTCAGAGAATCCTAAGCCCCACGTACTCAATGGGACAGGTGGCCATTGGCGAGAGGACACCTTATTGACTGAGGGCTGCTCAGCTTATAGCGGGCGATAGCTGTCCAGTGAAGTTAAATAACGTCTCTTACTGTCGGTAACAGCTCCTGTCGGTAAGTCATACTCCAATTAGACTTTTATATTATTTAGTTATAACCGGTTTCTGTAGCTCCCCGTGTTGTGTCTACGCAGAAACGAAGCCGGAGTCAGATTCTCCATCTCGTTCTTGCTGGTTTAATCCAGAGGAAAGGTATAACCACTACATCCGAGACCAGGTTGACTGCAGTAGTTGCCAGAGAAGTATGCAGCAGGAAGGAAATACTTGACTGCTCTTGGGGCTTCACTCCAGAAATTTCGTAGAGTGTACCCCCGAAGCCTTTGTATTGGCAAACCAATGACAAACGGCATAAAGTATGTTCCGCGATTTTGTAGATTCTGGAGTAGTACAAACCTTTGAATTACAAGATATGAAATACTGTAAAATAATAAGCTACAAAAGCTTCACAAATATACAAGCGAACAAGGTATTACCAATGCTTTGTTACACACTTGATTATTGTTCATATCGTCCATCGAATCGATTGGCGAAGCAAAACAATATCTTGTTAATATTGAAAACGAAGTAAAACATGCAGGAACAAAAAATAATGCGGTGACAAAAAAAGGTCGTCCGACTATGTGGTCAAAGAATAAGTGTAGAGCAATGGATAACATAAATATACATTAAAATGGCTTGTACATTGATGCATCTATGCTATAAAGATCGAACGTCCCCACGGAGGACACCATATTGCTTCTTGGAGGTCGCCATGTTGGCAGCCATGTTGGAATGTGTACCTTATTCAGGCACTCACCTTCCCATAGTATCTAGCGATTGATCACTCAAATTCGCTGATATATCCCTAACGTCTTTTAAACCTTGAAAACGCACCTGACAAAAAATCACGTAGCGAACCCCTAGCTTGGGTTAGTGAGAAATTGCTCCTAGACTGACAGTAAAAATACCGGCTCCTACCTCACGTTTTTGCGGTGATGTCAGATTTTCCTCTAGGGATGTTGGGGATATAGATAAACGACGTAAATGCTATATCTTGATTGATTGAACAGAGTAATCGATTGAATTAAATGATATCTTTGTGGTTTGCTTAGCTTCCACATATAATTTTTAGTGGAGGGTATCGATGCTGTAATTGTTTACGGTCACCACTAGAGCTAAAAACAAAAACGAATTCTAACCTTATAGATCGCAGCAATCGCTCCTCATACCAGATTTCTTCGCCGTTTAGCCGTTTAGATTTTTGGGAAAAAGGCAAAGGTCATTGGTACATGACCGTTATTTCAAATAGGGTTGCCATTGTTGTTATTGATTTGTGCTCAACTATACTATATACTGGCCTTGGGTTTTTGTGTAACCCTCTGATGCTCTTTCAATACCTTCACATAAATGAGAGCTAGTCCAAAGAGTAGTGGGGTCTAGCATAGTTGGCAATGTTTATTTTAAAACTTTATTTCACATCACTTTATTAAAATCTCCAGATAATAACAAAGGAAAACATTAAAAAGCACAAGCCCAGATCTGTGCTCCAGGAGATGGAGACACGCAGGGCAATACTTAAAAAAAAACAGATTATATTATAAGATCAATCAGATATTTCTGATCAACCTTGTCTTAATTTACGTCGATATTTTTGTGAATAAAGGCTCAAGGTGACTTCGTCCCAGTACAGAAGTTTGACAACGCCATCAATAGCGCTAAACTGCTTCAAACACAAGTGGCGCTTTTTGAAATGGAAATTATTCATAGCTATAAACTGTCCTTACACAGAGCACAAGTGATTTATATTCCCATTATGTTTTTGTAAAGAGCCAATGTACAATTATGTTAACAAAAATTGATTGGTAGCACATGCCTTTCGACCTCTATTATAAGATATTATTGGTCATCTGCTCTTGTGCCGGAGGTGGAGATTGATTTGTTCAGTTAGTACATCACTCCATCACACCGCTCGTCTTCTGGGATAATATTACATGCGGCTACTTAGCAAGGCTAATATCCTTGTCCTTTGCCTGCTAACGTGGGAGGTCCCACGTGTACTTTACTGTGGGTGTACAACCACTGCTTTTAAACTAGGTTAATCTAAAGCAAAATTATTCAAAATTAATCAAACTTCACAACAGGGACTTATCTTGAACATCATTATAGTTAGTTACCTGGCTTTAGATTGTCTTACGTAAAGGAACTAGATAAGAAAACTCCTAACATACAGTTTCATAATGTACGCACCTAATGCCAGATACTATCGAGTTTACGCTCAGAGACTTAACCTTGACCAAACCCTTAGAGAACAGATTGCCCGCATGTTATATTTATGACTCAAGCCTATTTCTTCTTCAATAATCCTTGGAACACTACCTGCCTTATAATACCTACAGCATTTCTAATTGGCTAATTGCCTCACATGTTCGTTTCAATAACCAAAATGCAGTTTTCAAATATGTCAACACTTTTCAGCACTTGCACCATTATTGCCATGTTGCTAGTTCGCTTACAATCTAGGTTCCTTTGTAACCAATCGACATGGTAGCATTTATGGGGTTAAGTGCTCTGAAGAGTGTGGACTACTGCGTAGAGCAAAAGCATGTACAAATCAGCAACTAACACCAAAGTAGATCAAAAGTTTCGGACAGAACGTTTTGATGAGTTTCAATAAAAGCTAGTAAAAGGTGATTGATTTCTCTCAACAAGTACTAGGTTTGCCAAATCCATTACATTTTGTATAAAAGAAAATACTACGTGAGTGTCAAGAAAGCTTTACTCGCATAGTATAAAATATCAGTTTGCTCAATAAGTAGTTTTTATGAGTAACACTTCATAAAAACATGGACATGCTAACCAGCATTAGACCAGTATATACGTCTTGCAAAGGACAAGACTCAAAAACCGCCACGGTGTCTTTTGGTTAATAATGTCTTGCCGCTAAATTTAGGGAGACGAGCCTCTGCCACAAGACTCGCGTCTTGAAGAGCCTGTTCATACTTGGCTTTTGCTTGGTGTATTAAGGCGAATCATTCTGTTTTTCTAACTTATTAAGCATAGAAGATCCGAGGTCTATCGGCGTTCGTTAAATTACATGAGCTAAAACCTAATGATCCCCATTATGTCAAGTATTTGGAGCGTTGCCCTTACGGATGTGTGCGACCGCTACAATTGATTGGTTTTCACTACTGCTTGCTGAGAAAAGGAGAATATTCAGCTGGTGGCAGAATGGATATATATCATTCATCCAATCGGGCCGTGATAGGAGTTATTAATATTAACCTCTGGCTAGACCTACTCCAACACCTCAACAAAGATCCTTTCCAGGACCATCCTCTTAAATAGAGATGTGTGTGTGGTGTGGGGGTTGTGGTTGTGTTTGTGTGTTTTTTCTCTATTTTAAAATTCTATATCGGGGGGTCTAACAAATAAGACACAATCTTGAACATAATTGTTGGAAACGCTTGAATAATTCTCGGAAAACTGTTGCCCCGTTTCCCCCAACCAATAGGAAAATTGGTTATCGTCATCAGAGTCTTCCAATTTTCCAGTAATTGATCGATGTGGGTTGGGACGGGTAAGTGAAAGATGGGGGCTTTCAATTGATTGGTACGGGGCTTGTAGGCTCTTAACTCTGGCCCAGGTGATCAATGTAGCAACTTGTGGTGAGTGTTCCAACATTGTTGTTTTTCAAAGATTTAGAATCCGATTGTAGGCTCTTGAAAAACCTTAGTATCAAAACGTTGGTGTAACTATCTTTTTAGCCTCCTATGTAACTCGGAAGCCGAGATATGGGAGGAAATGTAATTAAAAAGTAGCAGCATTTTGAAATTCAAGAGGGCGGCCAAACAACTGATCAAACAAAATGAGAACAAGTTTAGGGTTGTCAATACTACCCAAAAAAAGACAAAAAACAAAATCGTATTTTAGGCCGGTAGTTATTTACATATATAGATACAGGGCAAGGTATATTAAACATGTCGGCCATAATGATTTCAAGATAGCACCAAACGAAATTAGTGCAACTAAATTAGGGTTAATATGGAAACATCATTATCTCCAAAATTGTATTGCAAGTGTATTTTAGCCCAGATGTTATTCAAAAGTCAAGATACGGTCAAAGTTTATAAATCAAAGGTCGGCAATTTTAAATTAAGATGGCCGCCAAACGAATTAGTTGGCAACTTAAAATAATGGTTTATATAGAAACCTTAGTATCACCAACACAACATGGGTTATAGCAGACCAATTTTACCTGGCTAATGCCCCCACAAACGGAGATATAGGGAAAATATATGAAATACGGCCATTTTGAAATCCAAGATGGCTTCAAAACGGGGCTGTCTAAAAAAATGGGAAACAACTAAATTCGGTTGCCTGGGTTGTACCAATATACCCAAACAAATACAAAAAATCAAAATGTAGCAAATTGCCGACAAATCCAAAACACGACGATAAGGCACCATACAATTATCACCAAAGACACCAGATTACAAATTTAATTAAAGAGACACTGACCCTTGAAAAATAGTGCGCCCTCAAGATTTTTCAAAATCGATATTTTTGCATGGGTGTATAAGCTTTTTTACTATACAAAAGCCTCTCCTTCACCCGAATGTTTTAAAAAAACCAAAGCAGCTTTTCTTATTTATGGGTTTTTCTATTAACAGAACGATTTTATAATTTAACGTCGCCGGCGACGTTTAATTCAGCAGACGACGAAAATGGCGTTTAACACAAGAATACGCACGCCGTATGCATGTTTCCCACGCTATGCACACTGTTTGACCGGTCTATAACCAGTGTGGTTTTAATATCAGTGAGTACGAGTCAAAAAATATTCATGTAATATACACATTTGTTGATTAAAGATATGGAAAACTTAAAAGTTGGCCTACAAATTAACTGGATGTCTTTATCCTCATATCAATGTCCCTATCTGTTTTGGGGTATGTTATTTTTATGTGTAAAATATATCTCTGTTCTTCCAATGGCCTAGACTATCATTTGAGAGCAAATTGAAGAAATTTCATATTTGTGAAAATGTGCCAGTGCCGCTTTAAAGCACAACCAAGTTGGCTCATTTAGGAGAGTGCGTGTGAGCTAGTGTGGCGGCCACATTTAGGGACGTTTTTGTTCATTAAAAACATTCTTAAAAACATATCTTCTGATACAAGAATCTAAATTTTGATTGGTAAAGTTAGGGGAAAGAAGTTGTCGATTGTCTCACCTACCTTTAATTTGCATAACTATATGCTTTTCCCCAGGCTTTAACTTTAAAAATCAAATTTAGAAAGGTGATATTCATACTTGTTACAAGTATTTGTATATTCCAAAAGCATATTGATTTAAGTTATCGTGTACATACTAGCTATCGTGGAAAAGATTTTTTTACGTTTTGCAATGGATTAGTGTTCCACATGTAGACATGAATTATAGATACATAAAGAGGTAAATTTGAAGGCGCTTTTAGGGTTTGTTTTGGACACCCTGTGTATTTCTTTGAAACAAAAACACATTTCAACCTGCTGTTTCTGTGTCTCGTAGATAGAAATTTGAATTGTAATTTTCCTTAGCAACCTAAACATGTTCACATTGTAATGCATGTGACAATAAAAACGCAGGATATTAAAAATGTAAACCACCCCTATTCATTACGATGTTAAGCCTCTTTTCATAGTATATTTCATACTGAGGACATTGAAGAAGGGTTATGAATTGTGAAATTACAGGCTGATGAAAGGTTCGAATTCAGTAGGCGAGAGTCATTGTGGGTAACAAAGAAGGACATGTGCCAGGATTGGGCTTGCAATAATGTATTTTAATTATGAAGAAAGCAGTTTAAAAGCTTTTAAATTGTTTGACCTGTATTTTGTTAATATCTATAAAGTGGAATAGAACTTTTAAATAATAGAAATGAATTATTGTGATCATACATTTCCCATGTAAGTGTTTGAACCGATCTTTTAATCCATTCTAATGGCTTTTAACTCGAGCTACAAATGTCATGTCCAAAGCTTGATCCTAATTCTAAATCTAATTTTATTTGATAAAATATTATTTAGAAATGACATCTATAATGCGTTGAAACAATGATGGTCTAGTTATTAAATTTAAGTGACACTTATCATCGGTTTTTTTTAACAAAGCTTTGTTCTGGTGTGATTGTCTTCAATGCATACCTACATTGTACATACTGGTCACTGGGCTTCACAAAATATGTCATAACTTTTCAATTCTCCAAAAATCCAAATTCCACCAAACAAAACTTTTTTCAAAGATGAAATTATAGACAACAAATCCTTATCAAATTATGATTTGAATGTGACCGTGTAAGTTCAAAGTCCATTCGATCGATGTCGGTCACATTCCTGAACACAGTTGGGCATGGGCGTTCTCACTGCATTATCTGCATTAGCTTGCACCCGTTTTTTTAACCTCGTAATTGTTTTAATTTTGAACGTAAAGGAGCGTTACTCCACACGCGTTTATAAACTCCCTGATTTTTTGAAAGTATACTACATATAGAATCATTATAAAAACTTCAATATTGCGTATTTTTATAACCAAACTTCTATAGATTGTTGTCAAGATAATATAGAATAATATATATTCATTTAAAGAAATAATATTAGTGAAAACAATTTAAAACAGGCATGCCAAAAATATTGAACGAATTTGACACACCTTTACGATAATTGTTCAAGCATTCCAGTCCATAATATATTGTCATATTGATGCAATATTTGAGTGAAGAACATTACCCAACATTTGCCCATGGGAATATCACACATTGTACTATATTCGAGAAATAGTGGACTTTAAAACATGTTTTTCACGACAACTATTAGACCAGTGCTGTGTACAAATCATGACAGTAGACAGGTTTAGAGCCATACGCGATTCGTGTGCAAAACATGAACTTGTTTTGTTCGATCGATACATGAATAAAGCAGTCTACATTCCAAGTACAAGTACACGCCTCGCGCACGGGACATCTTAACCTGTTAGGTCATGAGCCCATAACCGAAACCCTGCACCCCCCGGGGATTTTTGGAGACCACTATTTTTGGAAACCTTATACATATAGCTATCAAAATCAGGTTGACTGCAAAAATCCCCATCCTGGGTTAAAGAGTGAGGGCGCTTTTTTCAAAATGGCGGCCAATATTCACTTAATGCCCTTTTTGACATATATCTTTATTTTTGATCCAAATTCATGCACTGTGTGACTACTTAGTCGCATCAAAACACACCAAGGAATAGTTGAACACCTTTTGGCATGCTTAACCTGTTTTTTTTTTTTTTTTTTTTGAGCCATACGCGATTCGTGTGCAAAACATGAACTTGTTTTGTTCGATCGATACATGAATAAAGCAGTCTACATTCCAAGTACAAGTACACGCCTGGCGCACGGGACATCTTAACCTGTCTAGTGAAATCAAGTCACGTAGAACGTGAGGTACTATGCAGTAACCCACCGAATAACACAATGAGCATTTGTAGCAATTAAGCGTAGCAATACAGATCTTGTACATCCACCAAATTCTTAAACCACTAAGGCCTCGGTTCACTTCAAATATTCAAACATCCAAGCAGAATAAAATATCGCAATGCCATTTGGACAGTAACGTATTACCATAACGTTAAGATTGACATTGCACATAATCATTTTGTAGATATTTACATGCAAAGCTCGAGATGTTGAACCGCATTTTACATCACTAGAGACGTCAAAATATTTCAGGCATCCAAAGACTGATTTAAAAAATTCTCATAAGAAAGCAATGATGTGATAAATTTCCATGAAAATGAAATCCAGAAATCGGATTTTGCGTGGGAAGTCATACTGCATGTTGCTTCATGCATTCTGCACACACAGCGGTATGTAATATAGGGAACTGAGATAAAGTAAATGTTTTGTCATTTGTGCATTGTTGTATAAAGTATTGTAGTGCAACAGAGCATAAACGTCCAAATATTATATTCCTTATATTATACTTCCTTCACATATGTCCCGAATGTAAGATAATATACCTCGCGAGAGTTGTTAAACTGGCCTTGCATAATCCTTCCATTGTTTTACAAAATCGATTGTTGTCTTGCAACACCTGTGCTGATTGGCTTACATACCAAGCCCATCTCAGTCAGTGTACATATCCCAGCCAATTACAGTTAAGCTGCTAGATGATCTTGGTATATGCACAGTATATGGAAGTAAAAATTATACAAATTTATATGGATGTAAAATATTCATGTTCCAATATGGATCATTCAACTGGAATTTACACCCTTGGCAAATAGAACTGCCTACTATAGCACAGTAGAAAACCAAGAGTGTATATGCAAGTTGAATGATCCATTTTGGAGCATGAACATTTTTACATCCGTATAAATTTGTAGGATTTCCAGGATTTTTGAGAAATACTTGTCATTCGTATTCAACAAATATTTTTTTTTCCTTCTCAATTTCCAAATATTTTCACAATGGTCATTGTTGATGATGTTAAACCCTTTCAAAAATCTGTTATCAAAGATGATAAAACAACCCATTCATACCATATAATGAACATGTGTACACAATGACACACGGCCTTCAGACCGTATCAAATTCAGCAGATGTTTTTATTTCAACCTCAGACAGGTAGCAAATGCATTTATTATTACTTTCATTACATTTCATAACAGTTCCACATATTATTTTACCATGAACACCATTCAATAACATTTTTCATTATTTTATGTTTTTACGTCACAGATGCAGTTCCATTTAAGAATGCTCATTTCATAAGATGAGTTTACTATAAATATCATTAGTTGTCATTTGATATTGCCTGTATATATTCAATTGCATTTTTATATCATTAGTTAATCGCATGAGCCGTTTCATTTTACGGACTTTATTTTGTATCAATTCTGAACATCTTATCTTGCAACATAACACCGTTATCGATGCCAGTGTTTCAAATTTCATATACAGAAAATATAAATTTTATAATATAAATCTTATCATTTTTAAGCTGAAACCGGTGTAAAAGGAGATATGGTCCGGCAGGAATCATAGTCCGGGCTCCATAGACGACAACAGAATAAAGCGTGAAACTAATGTTGCGTGAAGAGTCAACTGAATCGAGTGCCCTATTCTGCACCGTTGTAGGTGGACTGTGAGTCCAGAGGATTATATCTTCTGCCACACCGGTATCTGTTTACTCTTTCCAAATCAATCATAAGTTTTTAGAAAATATTTCTAAACATAAATTCATAACAAACGTGGTATCCGTCATGCTCGTCATACCAATAATAAATCATACCTGAGACCAAGTTCAAAAAGGACTGTTCCAAAACCTATTTTTTAAAAAAGGTGTCTTGACAATTTTATTAAGCCTGATTGCACGACTTTTTTGAAAATAGGAAAGTGTTACAAATAAAATGACAAATACCAGCATTAACTATTACTAAATTTTGCGCTTCAAGTTAAAATAGACATAGAAATTGCTTCGACAACTCCTTATCGGTTACCCACAAAACCACTTACTGTTATACACGTTTTCAGGAGTTTTTTACAAAAATGCAATATAATGTTAAAATTAAGTTATTATATACTTCTTCGCGGGGGATGACGGAGTTCCGAGCACAAAAATACGAAAGCCGATTTTTCTGTTTTTGATGAATATGGTTTTGCAGGTGGCGATGTTGGGTCCCTTCTTATCTTATATCGCGTCCAATATGATCCAGCCAGAGATTTATGATCATGGTGATACGATCATAGAAATATAACCGGAGCGATTTAAAAAAAAGTACTGAAAATAAAATTTTAATAAATTTAAACATACTTCTGAAAACTATGAAATCGTTGTACTGTGACTGTTTGTGCAATTAGCATTTTAAATTAACTTTGATCTGTGCTATTATAAAGTTCTTTGTTCGTTATCAGAACATAACATTTTTCCCCATCCACGTTCCAGAGATGCTATTTCAATGACAACTGGGAACCGCTTGAAAGATTTTCGCTGACGCTACTTTTCTCATGATGTCCCAATAGATACACCGGTCTTTGACCAGAATACACTCTTGTAGATTACAACATTTGTTTGTAATTATCCTGTCCACCAAAGAACAAACATGGTATTGTTCAACTCAGTTGTTTTTTACATTTTTGTGTCCCGAAGGCATTAAATTTACCTTCACCTTAAGCCAGGATGTCCATATTTGGGTGGCCTCTCCAGGGAAAAAGAAATATATCATACTGTTTCATCCTGATAAGAAAAATATAAATATGTATAATATTTGTTTTTCACATATTAGAACTATTCTTTTTTTTTTTAATTTCTCATATGACTAAAGTTTTTAACACGTAATTGCTCAATTCAGTTGTCTTTTACATTTTGCGCCCGAAGGCATTTAATTTTATCCCTCAGTTAAGCCAGGTGTCCATATTGGACTCTTCAGGAAGAAGACATATATCATACTGTTTCATACTGACAACAACTATATAAATATGCTAAATATTTATTTACACATTTACACTATTTAAGTGGTTTGAACCAAACGTTTTAGCCATTCCTAATGGCTTGTTAACTCGAGGTACAACTTCATGTCCAAAGACTTGATGCTAATACTAAATCTATTTTTTATTTGGATAATTATTCATTTTAGAAATGACATCTATAATGCGTTGAAACAAGGATATCTAGTATTAAATTTCAGTGGACGCTTTATCATCGTTTTTTTTAACAAAGCTTTGTTCTTGTGTGATTGTCCTTCCTGCATACCTACATTGTACATCTGTCACTGGCTTCACAAATATGTCATAACGTTTCAATTCTCCAAAATCCAAGATTCCAACCAAACAAAATTTTTTTTTTTCAAAGATGAATTATAGACAACAAATCCTTATCAAATTATGATTTGAATGTGACCGGTTAAGTTCAAAGTCCACTCGATCGATGTCGGTCACTTTTCTGAACCAGTGGGCCATGGGCGTTCTCACTGCATTATCTGCATTATAGCTTTGCTACCCGTTTTTTTAACCTCGGTAATTGGTTTTAATTTTGACGTAAAAGGAGCGTTTACTCCACACGCCTTTTAAAACTGCCCGGATTTTTTTTGAAAGATACTATATAATATAGAATCATTAAAAAACTTCAATATTCGTGTTTTTTATAACACCTCCCATATATTGTTTGTCAAGATCATATAAAATACTATAGGATTCATTTAAAGAAATAAATTAGTGAAAACAATTTAAAACAGGCATGCCAAAAATATTGAACGAATTTGACACACCTTTACGATAATTGTTCAAGCCATTCCAGTCCATAATATATTGTCCCATATTGATGCCGTATTTGAGTGAAGAACATTACCCAACATTTGCCCATGGGAATATCACACATTGTACTATATTCGAGAACCTAGTGGACTTTAAAAAAAACAATTTTTTTCAACAAACTATTAGACCAGTGCTGTGTACAAATGACAGTAACAGGTTTTCGAGCCATAAGCCCCCGCGATTCGTGTGCAAAACATGAACTTGTTTTGGTTTCGATCGATACATGAAATCACGCAGTCTACATTGCAAGTACAAGTACACGCCCTCGCGCACGGGACATCTTAACCTGTCTAGTGAAATCAAGTCACGTAAACGTGAGGTAACTACAGTAACACACCGAATAAACACATGAGCATTTGTATCAATTAAGCCGTAGCAATACATATCTTGTACATCCACCAATTTCTTAAACCATAAGGCCTCGGTTTCACTTCAATGTTCAAACAGTCCCCAGCAAATAAATATCGCAAGGCCATTGGGACATACTTATTACCATAGGAACGTTATATTGACGTTGCACTAATCATTTGTAATAGGTTCCATGCAAAGCTCGAAGATGTTGAACCTCATTTTACCTCACTAGAGACGTCAAAATATTTCAGGCAGAATCCAAGACTGATTTAAAAATTCTCATAGAAGCAATGATGTGATAAATTTTTCCATGAAAATGAAATCCAGAATTAATACTTTCCTGTGTTTGATGTGACATTTTAATCACTTTCACACAATAATTTTAAATTTTCCAAAATACATCAAGCCTTAAAAGCTACAGTTTTATTTTGTTAGGGTATCATTTCCTGTCCCGAACAAATTACAACTGACTGTCACTGACACTCATTACTAACAAGCATGAGGGCTTCAAAATAAAATTCGCAGGTTGACTTCCTATTGGCGCCGTATTCAAAAGCTACGCAGGACATGGGTTAAGGTAATGTGAATACTTAATTTAAAAACTGAAATTAACAGGATATGTCAAAATGGAACATTTTAATGTTTTTATCTTTTTATCATCCAGGCCCGATAGTACACGCATTGTGGATGTTTTGTGAAATCAAGCAGTTGAAAAGAATGCTGAAATTTATTTTCAGTTAAATATTATTTTGGTTGTTGATATCTGGTTTTCATTTACCCACCGTATGTAACCAGACAATTCATTTGGGGAGGGTGGACCAGGGGATGGACCCCATTTAAAAGTTGTGGGGGCATCACTAAAAACAACATTTTTGCAAAGGATGAACGGTAACCTGCCAATACTGTCATTTTATTACTTTTCCTGATCTCTATTGGGGATTCGGGGGGGGGGGCAAAGATTTTGCGTGCGGATCCCGCCCTTACCCCTTTCCGACCTCCCCCCATCCTTGTTATGTTCAGGCCTGGTGTTCCCTGACATTTATTCTCAAATGTAATTAATGGAAGATATGCGCAATCCAAAGCTGAACGAAAAACCCAGAGCACTCTATGTTACTTCTAGCCATGCTCTAGCGTGTAGAATGTTTCGTGCGAGTACAAAATGAGTGGCTAAAAGAAAAAAAAAAAAGGGATGTTTGCGTCTTTCACTGGTTACTTTCACTTCCAACAACTGTAACTTTTGAACGCCGTAATCAATTTTAATGCCGTAATTTTTAATCTGAGAAGCTACAAAAACAGGAATGTACTACAGGTAGAAAATATATGAATAGCTCAAGTGTTTTTCTGTGAAAATGCTCAATTTGTGTTTTTACTTTGTTTACTTACCCTGTATGTTGCTTCATGCATTCTGCACAACAGCGGTATGTAATATAGGGAACTGAGATAAAGTAAAATGTTTTGTCATTTGTGCATTGATTGTATAAAGTATTGTAGTGCAACAGACATAAACGTCCAATATTATATCCTTATATTAAACTTCCCTTCACGTATTCCCCGAATTTAAGATAATACCTCGCGAATTGTTAAACTTGCCTTGCAGAATCCTTCCATTGTTTTACAAAAAATCGATTGTTGTCTTGCAACACCTGTGCTGATTGTCTTACATACCAAGCCCATCTCAGTCAGTGTACATATCCCAGCCCAATTACAGTTAAGATGCTAGAGATCTTGGTATGAACAGTATATGGCAAGTTATAAAAAATTATACAAATTTATATGGATGTAAAATATTCATTTCCATATGGATCATTCAACTGGAATTTTCCAACCTTGGAAATAGAATTACGCCTATATAGCACAGTAGAAAAGTTAGAAAACCAAGAGTGTATATGCCAAGTTGAATGATCCATTTTGGAGCATGAACATTTGTACATCCGAGAATTTGTAGGATTTCCAGGTGTGAGAAATACTGGGCCGTAGATTCAACAAATATTTTTTTTTCCTTCTCAATTTCCAAATATTTTCACAATGGTCATTGTTGCTGATGTTAAACCCTTTCAAAAATTGTATCAAAGATGATAAAACAACCCATTCATACCATATAATGAACATGTGTACACAAATTGACACACGGCTTCAGAACCGTTATCAAATCAGCAGATGTTTTTATTTTAACCTCAGACAGGTAGCAAAGCAGTTATTATTTACTTTACATTTACTTTCATAAACAGTTCCAACAGATTATTTTACCATGAACACCATTCAATAACATTTTAATTATTGTATGTTTACGTCACAGATGCAGTTCCATTTAAGGAATGATCATTTATTAAGACGAGTTCTATAAAAAGTATCATTAGTTGGTCATTTGGATATCTGGCTCCCGTTTATATTTCATTGCATTTTTATATCAAGAGTTAATCGCTCATGAGCCGTTTCATTTACGGAACTTTATTTTGTTCAATTTCTGAACATCTATCTTGCAACATAACAAACCGTATCGATTGCCAGTTGTTTTCAAACTTTCATATATACAGAAAATATAAATTCTAATTAAATCTTATCATTTTTAAGCTGAAAATCGGTTTGTTAAAAGGAATATGTGGTCGGGCAGGAATCATAGTCCGGGCTCCATAGACGACAACAGAAATAAAAGCGTGGTGAATACTATATGTTGCGTGAGAGTCAACTGAATCGAGTGCCCTTATTCTTCACCGTTAGGGGGACGGTGAGTCCAGAGGATATATCTTTCTGCCACACCGGTATCTGTTTACTCTTCCAATCAATCAATAAGTTTTTAGAAATATTTCTAAACATAAATTCATAAAAAAGTGGTATCAGTAGTGCTCCGTAATACCAATAATAAATCATACCTGAGACCAAGTGCAAAAAAGGACTGGTACACAACCTCCTTTTTTAAAAAAGGTTGGTTGTATTGACAATTTTCTTTAAAAAAAAAAAAAAAAAAATATTTTTGAAAATAGGAAAGTGGTACAAATAAAATGACAATACCGACAGCTACTATTTACTAAATTTTGCGCTTTAATAAATGACAATTAAAAAATTGCTTGACATCTTATCGGTTACCCACAAAACCATTACGGTTAACGTTTCAGGAGAGTTTTTAAAAAAATGCATATAAGGTTTAATTAAGTTTATATATACTCTGCCGGGGGGAGCGATCGCGGAGTTCCGAGCACAACAATACGAAAAGCCGATTGTTTCTGTTTTTGATGAATATGGTTTTTGCAGTGGGCGAGTGTGTGGTCATTCTTATCGCGTCCAATATGATCCAGCCAGAGATTAGAGATTCATGGTGATACGATCATAGAAATATATAACCGGATAGCGATTTAATTTAAAAAAAGTACTGAAAATCAAATTTTAATAATTTAAACATACTTACTTCTGAAAACTTTATGTTGCATTGGATTTTTGAAAATCAAAACCCCGTCTATTAACGTGGGGACATCAAAACGACCAATGACAAGAAAAAAAATGAAATTCGGGTTGTACTGTTGACTGTTTGTGGCAAGTTAGCATTTTAAGTAACTTTGATCTGTGCTATTATAAAGTTCTTTGTTCGTTATCAAGAACATAACATTTTCTCCATCCACGTTCCAGAGATGCTATGTCAATGACAAATGGAGAACAAGATGGAAAGATTTTCGCTGACGCATACTTTCTCATGATGTCCAATATATTACCGGTCAGTTGACCAGTAATACACTCTTGTAGATTACAACATTTGTTTTGTAATTATCCTGTCCACCAAAAGAACAAACATGGTATTGTTCAACTCAGTTGTTTTTTACATTTTCCCGAAGGCATTAAATTTATCCTTCACCTTAAGCCAGGATGTCCATATTTGGCCTTCTCCAGGAAAAAGAAATATATCATACTGTTTCATCCTGATAAGAAATATATAAATATGTATAAATATTTGTTTCACATATTTAAGAACTATTCTTTTTTTTTAATTTCTCATATGACTAAAGTTTTTAACACGTAATTGCTCAATTCAGTTGTCTTTTACATTTTCCCCGAAGGCATTAAATTTATCCTTCACCTTAAGCCAGGATGTCCATATTTGGCCTTCTCCAGGAAAAAGAAATATATCATACTGTTTCATCCTGATAAGAAATATATAAATATGTATAAATATTTGTTTCACATATTTAAGAACTATTCTTTTTTTTTAATTTCTCATATGACTAAAGTTTTTAACACGTAATTGCTCAATTCAGTTGTCTTTTACATTTTCCCCGAAGGCATTAATTTTATCCCTCAGCTTAAGCCAGGTTGTCCATATTTGGACTTCTTCAGGAAGAAGACATATATCATACTGTTTCATACTGACAACAAATATATAAAATATGCATAAATATTTATTTACACATTTTTAAGAACTATTCTTTTTGAATTTCTCATATGACTAAATTAAAAAATATAGAACGCTCTGCAAACTATGATTGATAATAATACTTTAATACACCTGTCTTGAAACAGCCAGAAGAAACTCCTCGATCAATCCAAGGATTAGTCTTAAGAAAATGAGTTTTAATGACTTCTGCTAAAACTTTGACAGGCTTCTTCATCATTGGCCTCTCTTGATAGTTGGTCTGGAGGCGTCGAGAGCAAGAGAATGTTTATAAACAGATTGTTAGTTAGATTTTTAAAATGTGTGATTTACTATACCACGCAATACTGAGGTGTTTTCGTGCTTGCGTAAAGTTGGATATTAGTTCCCGGTTCATGATATCTGAAAAAGTAAGTACATCGTAAGTACACACACTGGCAAAAAGTATTGCAACGTGCAGAAAAGCAATTTATATTCAAAAATGATTTGAAATTGTACCAGGAGTTCCTGACTACGCATTGCGTAATCACTGTAGTTGTAATTTCAAACTGATGATGTTTTCCAGAATCAAGTAGCGGGAAAAACGTTTAATTTGATTGTCACCAGGGATTGTCATGATCCCTAAATATGGCGGGTGAAATGAGCTGGCTAACGATAACTTGCCGATTCTGCTCCAGGAGAAATACAGGCACAGGAACGCCAAAAAGGCTGCAAAATAGTCGCTAAATGAACTTTACGGGTCTGTCAGGGTCTACTGTAAATGTTTGGGGCGAAAATCGGCGTGGTTGTATGCTACAACTCAGACGTGCACATTTTCCGTTATTCTAGAACTACCAGTATGTAACCGGTGAATTAGAAATATTCACAAGAATCATCCATTATCTGAGAAAGGAGGTTAAATTGAAAACAAAAACAAAATCAATAAGGGGAAGTTTAAAAATTGACATAAGTACCTTCGCCTCTCTGTACTGAAATGTAGAACTCCCACAATGAATAAATATGATCTGTCCTATCATTATAATATATATAATTTTCCCATATTTTGTACTCACGTATGTTCTGTCGAGTCTTTCTAGTTGTTGAATGTGGCCAGAAAGTTAGAGTTAGGGTTAAGGGTAGGGTTAGGGTAACTGTAGGTACCTAACCATTGACTTAATCATGCCGTTTCACATTGAATGGCAAATAGTATCAATATAGCGCATGCGCAGATATTATACTTGATCAGAATCGCAGACTGGACTGAATCGATAAAATAATTAGTATTCCTTTCTGAGACAAATCTCTGAGGACGGTTTCTTAATTCAGCTGATTTTAGTATCAAGTTGGATTATAACAAAAAATATAGTATCAGTAACTTAGTAAGGCTTAACCCTAACCCTGACGTCCTCCCGGGAGGAACTGAAGGAGTGAGGGAAGAGGGGAACAAGAAAAGTCGCAAATTCGGGTGAGATTCGAACCCAGGGCCCTTCGGGCCCCAGCCCCATGACCCGGGATAGCACGCTACGGCGGTGTCGCTTGCCCGGCCAGCGATTTCGTGCCCATATGAGTCTTGGTTTGATGACGTCATCGCTACTTTCTGGACTTAGTGCATTTTTCTCAATTAACACGTGAGTTTTGGTGAGATTTAGCTGTGCTAGGGTTAAAACACAAACATTTAAAAATTATTTTCAGTTTGGCTTATTATGTCTACAATGGGGAGTGGATATCGATGTAAATTTGCCTTGTAAAAGTACCAAAGGAGTGGCATTTTAAAATAAATCTCTAATCTAGATCTGAACGAAGATCAAATAGCTCAATAGTATAGCTCTAAACTATGGGAAATCGTGTCGAGTGCGTTATTAAGTTTTAATACCATTTAGCCAAGCACACAATCCCCTATAATATTGCGATAATAATATATAAGGGGATATATTCAATTTTGAACAACTCCAACAGTATTTATGCAGGCTCGAACGAAATGTTTATTCAATTCATAACTTGATAGATGCTCCTAGGAAGGCAAATATTAAATTGTCAGTCAATAAAAACCTCAAAAACATAAAAATTAGATTATTAAATGGCGCTTTTATCAATATTAAAGAAGATATGCAATGAATACGTGATTCTACTACAGGTATTTTACCCATTCAACTTATGAATTGGTTTATCCTTCTCTATGTAAATACATTTTGATGCACAACAAGTGGGTGATGTTTTAAAGAGACACTGGCATATTTGAAAAATAGTGCCCCCTCGAGATTGTTCAAAATTGATATTTTTGCATGGTTGCAAAGCTTTTATATACATTAGCCCACATCTGAAATGATAAAGACAAAATCAGCGTCCTTATGGGTAACGGAACGATTTTATAATTAATGCCGCCGGCGACATTAATTCAGCAGACGACGGAAATGGCGTTTAACACAAGAAAACGTACGCCGTATGCATGTTTCCCACGGCATGCACCCTGTTTGACCGGTCTGTGACTTTTGTGGTTTTAATATCAATGAGTACGAGTCTATGCTATTCATGTAATATACAAATTTGTCGATTAAAGTTATGGAAACCTTGAAAGTTAGCCTACAAATTACCTGGGTGTCTTTAACCTCTTATTAACGTCCCTAGTATGTTATTTTTATGTGTAAAATGTATCTCTATTCAGTGGCGTAAATTTCTTTTTGACATTGGGGGGATGGGGGTTGAGAAAAATTTATGAATGAAACGGGGTTTGCTAAAAAAAGATCCATTTTTAGCACATGTGCGCGCGAAGCGCGCTAAAAATTTGCCATTTAGAAGCTAAAATCGTTAAATGTAATTGTAATTGAAAAAAATGCGCGCGAAGCGCGCTGAAATTTACCATTTTTTAACTATTATGGTAAAATATGAGGTTATTTTGGGTCAAAAACACATGAACGGCCATCAACATTGGGGGGGATGATCGTATTGACCATCCCCCCTCATCAAAATATTGGGGGGGATATATCCCCCCCATCCCCCCGGGATTTACGCCTATGTCTATTCTTTCAATGACCTAGACTATCATTTGAGAGCAAATTGAAGAAATTTCATATTTTGTGAAAATGTGCCAGTGCCGCTTTAATTTTTGATGAAGGAGCTTTGCGTTTTCCGGGCCTTCTATCTCGATCAAGACAATGTCAACAAAATATTTATATTTTGGGAAATTTTGAGAATTATATGACGTTGGCACAATACTGATTGAAAAAAGATGCCGAGACACTTCATTCTTTCACTACAATAGTTAGACGAGATGGTGGATACATGAAGTGAATTATTTTCAAAATAGAACGATATGGGGCTATCTCAGCTCCACAATCCGCTTTACAAAAATGAAAATGATTAGTGTTACTTTTTTCAATATTGGTGACAGTAATATAAAAGCACAAACGGTACAGCCCCACTCATGAGTTTTTGGGGCGCTAATCTCCCATTACCTAGAAATAGTATCGATTTTGATATCAGATGAAAGGCCGTATTTTTCTCATTCTCGTCCTGAAATTTGAGCCCTCAAATCCATTTCATTCCCAAGATATAAACAAAAAAAAAAAAACACCGTTGGAATGGTTAACCATCAATATCAGCACAGTATTGAATAGGGCTTTGCAATATGCATTATTACTTCCACCATCAGAACTGCAAGTTTGTTTCCCGCGGTACTTGATGGGGCGTATATGAAAGTACCAGGCTCTCATCTTAAGTAGAGAACACAAAAGACATAAATCAGAACAAGCACCTTTAACAAAAAAAAAATAACAATTTACATTTGTCGATTTTCTTTACCTTGGGACATAACGCCACGAGAGTTTTTTTTTTTCATTTTCATCCATAATGTGAATTTTTGCCTTTCTGGGAATATACCAGAATAACTCTGCCAGTAAGAACCGTTTATTCAATATTACTATTATGAGCTCTTTAGAGCTATACAGGGTGTCTCAAAAAAATGTGCTGTGATTATCAGGACTTGCGGCCTCTTTAGGATCACTCAACTATGGAAATTTTGTTGGCGGCATGTAGCATAGTCAGTTATCTTCTTTCCCTGCAAAAATTAGAAACTTCCATCAACACCTTATGCAAATATCGACAGTTATGCAAGATCATGCCATTTCACCTTCTGCCAATGGGATTTACACAGTTAAGGAGTGAGAGGAGAAATCTTGGGCTGAGCATTTTACTTACAGGTCTCTAACCATAAATCGTATCGAGAGCATCAATCAAAGTATGCATTTTATGAATCCTTATGACCAGGCAAACAATGCAGAATGCCCTTTTCTACAAAATGGAAGCATTCTTTAATCAATGCCCTATGACCTTTCATGATCCAAATTTCACTTAAACGACCCCTATACCACTTCATCTACCCCTCCAGAATGTCCATCATGGTTTTTTTTTTGTGTAAGCCAGTGTGTGAAAAATCCCTAGTATGAACATGTCTGTGTTTCCCCAAAGTTGTAGTTGCTGGTACAACTTGGGGAAAGAGGCGTCTAGCCTTCACTAGGGATTCCTTCACTATGGTAGAAATTCTGGCAGGGTAGCTTAAGTAAAGTAGGGGTCATGCAAGGTCATCTAGGCAGGCTCCTACGCAGGGCTTGCGGTCATACCCTCAAATCCAAATGCACCACTTTTTTACTGGTTTCTTTGAAAAATGTCTAAAATTCAAACTAGTTTAGATGAAATTTGACAAAAGTTTCCTTCTGGTGATGAAGTGTTCAAAAAATCCCGAAAGGACAGTTTGGGAGAGGGGTAGGTCCACTTGTACGCAAATATCTACACAAGCGGAGACCCCGCCCCCGAAAATGTCCACATTCAATATTTCACGAACAACCCAAATAAATTCTGCGTATATGGGCCTGTACAATTGGTCAACTATAACAATGCTCCAATTTTGCTGAAAAGCATACCAAAATAGTTTATCTTGTAGCAAGGACCCACTGTGTAAGTTTATATTATTTATGGTTAGAGAGCTATTGACTGAATGCTCAGCCCAAGTTTTCTCCCTTCACTCCTTAACTGTGTAAATCCCATTGGCAGAAATTGAAAAAGCATGGTCTTGCATAATTACCGATATATGAACAAGGTGCTG
>JAMKCH010009464.1:0-38981 GCA_023653785.1 Ophioderma brevispina | reverse complement strand
TTCCATCCCAATGGTACCGGCGAATGACATAGGCCTATTATGCGATTCTGAGAGTAACTAATCTGAGAGTCTTCCCATGATAGGTGTCCTTCTTGAACCTTAAACATAGACCTATGCGGAATAGGAAATTGGGAACACGAGGCTATTAGTACTGAAAGAATGATCCTAGACATAATATGAACACACATTACACAAAGTGGGCAGTGGGACGCTTAGTTACACGATTGTCATGACACCAGCATTATCCAATGCCTGGAGGGTAACAGCTGGCCCAATCGTTATGTACAACACGTTATTTCGTGTTCTTTGTACAGTGTGCCAAAAACGCAACATCGGAAAAGAGGATTAACCCTGAGCAAGCTAAATCTCACTAAAACTCACTGTGTTAATTGAGTGAAAAATGCTTTAAGTCCAGAAAGTAGCGATGACGTCATCAAACCAAGACTCATTGGGCACGAAATCGGGGCGTCCGAGGCCAGCGACACCGCCGTAGCGTGGTGTCCCGGGTCATGGGACTGGTCCCACCCGAATTTGCGACTTTTCTTGCTTCCCTCACTCCTTCAGAGCTCCCAATGAGATAGGCTAGAAACCTACTCAGTGTTAGGGTTATACTATATTTCCTGTCCAATCTTCGCTAAAACTATTTATCCCTACTGTTTGAAAGCCTAATTTGTTCGTCTATAAATTGCCCGTTTTACCGAGGATCCTCTTTGACCACTAATCTGGAGATGAAGGAAAAAGGGTGCCACGTTTCAGTTGGGCCAGTTCACCTAGATATCGTCGCTGGGCAGAAAAACTCTCATATGTATTTTGAAAGGTCAAATCAAAACCTCATTATGTGCAACTTCGGTAACCTGGACAACCAACCTTTGGTCGTGGTTTTGGTCAAATCAACTTGGTGAAATGATGAGGTGATGTTTAAAGAAGTACGTAAGATCTATTTTTAAGTTATTTTCCTCCGCTGGCTTTGCAAAACGACAATATTGCCAAACAGGTCGTTTTGTCAGTGTTAGTACCGAAAATGCACATATGATGTTTTGCTCTTATAGGTCAAAGGCACATAGTGAGGTTTTCCTGACCAATCACGATATGTTGTATCATGGTAAGTAGCTGAGAATTGTCATTGAAAAGTGATTTGGTGCACTACTTTCAATAACTCAAATTTTGAATCTTTGCTGTTTTTAACACTTACTAGTGCTAGGTGGTTTTCACTCATTGCCTAAGGGGGGTTCCACCATGGAACCCCCCTCCACCTAAGGAAACCACAATTCCCGAGGGAATTTTTCAAATGAAACTCATACCACCTTTTGAGGGTGCTAAGACAAGGCAAAGGTGCAATATAAATGAGTTTCCGTTTAATCCGTTTGGAACACTGTTTTCGAAATTGCGTCAAAATCGCTCCAAAAGTAACATGATGTTTGAGCTAAACCGTGCTACCCCTCATACCCACTGTAAAGCAAGGACCATTTACATATTTTAACCACATTACATTTTGTACATTCGTGTATTTTGTTATCTCAGTAACGGGGAAATTTTAGTATTTTTTATGGAAGAAGCGCATCGATAAAGGTACAGGAACACTTACAAAAGATTAGAGTTCGAAAATATTTGAAAAACGTGTTAATATTAATTCAGTTTAGTAGTCTTGTTGTATCTTGTTTAAAGCTAACTCGTTACACAGTGAGTTCTTGCTTAAAGATGGGGCGTCCTCAATCCTGGTACCCTCAACAACGCCTTATTTCTACACTGAAGAGCCCGACCAGCAACCATTCATGTCTCAGTAATTTTCCTATAGTCGTTTACTACCAAAACAAGACTACAATAAATTTATTGTTACATATACCATAGACGGTGGCGTGCGCTTAAAAAAGAAAAATAGGCAACAGTGAAAGGTAAGAACTAAATGAAACAGCAAACTCGGTCAAACCCCAACAATATCAGAACGGCACTCCAAGGAAATCCAATCGCAAAAGGAATGTATTGCCTTTACTTCTCATCTTTTAACCGTATCATAAGGATTGATCTGTGCTGGCATCTGTACCAACACCCAGGAGAGGGTGCACTCCGTGCAATAATCTTCCAGTAGAGTGGGCCTGCCTCCAAATGGTTTGTCACCGTCCCCAATAGTTCAACAACAGCTTTCAATTTCACCGTTCCTCATTAACCAAACAAACATAGAGAGAGCGGAGTTACCCAACCTGAAGGGGACGTTGCATTCGTATTTTGCTCTCATTTCCTATAAAACATATTATTACATTTTCCTTTTAACTGTGTCCCGTTTTCTGACAGATGTATTTTCCCTTCAAATTTTTTTTTTTGAATGTTTGCACTCTTTTTTTTTGGCACCTCCACTTTTTCCTTTATGTGTGACAAAGTCGATGACCAAAAATTAATGGATGGCGGCAAGATTTGGCCCCACGGGCCGCCTATATTAGAACCCCTGCTATAGCTGTAAATAACAGCGTAAGTTTTTATCATCCTACACGTAGTGCAACCAATTCGCAACTGACAATTTGGCGATATATTATGAAAAATCATATGCCTAATCATTGATATACACATTTTAGTGACAACGTCTCATTTATTGCAAGTATTAGGCTATCAGGCCTATTTAGGTATCTGATAGACGGTATGCACTCCACTTGAATTCCATTGAAATGCACAAGTCGTAATGCTAGATCCACGGGTCTTTGTTTGACTCAAGGGAAACACGTTTTTTATTTTTTTTTGTAAAGGATATGCTTTTTTTTTAAAAAAAGGTGGTGTACCTACAAAAAATCTTTTCAAAATATTTTGGCAAAAGTACATTTTAATATTTTAATACCAAGTTAGGCTAACTTTGACACCAAAACTTTATCATAGAATCAAAGTGTAGTTTACGCCTTCTTCCACTAAATATTATGCTCAGTACTACTTAATTATTTTACAAAATTTAATGGATACCTGCTCTATTTCAAGTATAAGGGCTCATTTTATTGTCAGATTATTAGCTAATATAGGTCCTACTTAGGGTGTAGATACGACTTGGTTTGCACTCAAATTTAATTTGGGTTGAAGTTCAACAAAATTGAACTGGTAGAATCACCACTCCATTGAAAGCCCCAAGTCATGCAGTACACACTGTTTATTATAATTGTTGTGCAATCTAGATAGGAACATCAAGTTCCTTGAGTGATTCCCTTGTGGATCAGGTTATAATAAGCAACCCACAATTTTAATTTTTTAAAAAAAGTGTTTTATTGTTTTTTATAATACAAGAAAGCATTTACAGACAAATCTCAAATGATAGTTAGGCCATTGAAGACAAAGATATATTTTACCAACATAAAATAACATACCCAAAACAGATAGTGACATTGATATGAGGATAACGACATCCAGATTTGTAGGCCAACTTTTAAGTTTTCCATAACTTAATCAACCAATGGTAATCTTACATGAATATTTGTTGACTCGTACTCCAAACCTGATATTAAAACACAAAGGTTTATATGTACCGATCAAACAGTGTGCATATCGTGGGAAACATGCCTACGACGTGCGTGTTCTTGTGTTAACGCCAATTTCGTCGTCTGCTGAATTTAACGACGTTAAATTATAAATCAGTTCTGTTTACCAATAAGGAACTGATTTGAATTCAATCATTCTGGTAACGGCTTTTGTATATAAAAGCCTTACAACCATAGCAAAAAGAACGATTTGAAAAATTCTTGAGGGGCGCACTACTATTTTTCAAATGTGTCCAGTGTATCTTTAAAACAGCAACTGAGACCCCTGTAACAAATCCCGTGGTCTGACGAGGGTTCAAGTTAATGTTACACATGAGCATTGCTTCACGATGGCTGGTCTCCTCTTGGTAAAAAATGAACACCATAATTTACACTGAAGAGCGTGTGATTATGTTGTCAAATTTTATTCAGCTCAGAAAGCCATGTAGAAACCATCATTTGTGTTCTAGTAAATAGTCGCTGACCTAACATGAAAACAATAAATGAAAATGGTTGTGACATATACGATATAGCTGAAAGTGATTTTGCACTTCAAAAAATTAATTTTTGAATGTTGCCTTTTTTGGGAACAGGTATATAAAAAATTAAAAAAAACAGCATTTGTAAAGGCTTAACTCAGAAAAACTGATGTTTTAATATGAGTCACACTTTTAAGACCAAATCAGCTGCATATACGACATCTGTCTGTTAGGCCTATATAATAATCTAAAATGAGTTTGTCTGTCTGTCCGGTGTGGCAGGAGATCAGGAGATATAGTCCTCCGGCTCACAGTACGGGAACATTGCGTCGTCAATAGGGTAATTCGATTCAAGTTTACTCATTTACGAACATTAGTTTTCACGCCTTTATTCGTTGTCGTATCATGGAGCCCGGACGATTGATACCTGCGGACAATGAATTACTTTCACACCGCTAACCATGTCGTTATTACTTTGGCGTGCAGGGCTGATATTTGGCAAGAATGAAGAAGGTAAGGGAGGTGCGTGCGCCGCAAATACCGGGCTATGCGAAACGCCCGTCTTTCGGCAGCTGACCTTTGCCGTTACGGCAGGGGTTATCTGCCGCAACGCCGGTGTTTCGCAATTATCATGCCGAAAAATGGGGCTACGTCGATACCCTGCCGAACCAGGGTTTACTGCCGTGAACAATGGGTTTTATCCCAGTAGATTCGGCACAGAGAGATCCTGATTTACCGCGTGCGGTTGTTGGATGAAACTAAGTTCTTTGTCAATTGGCGTTGTACGGAAAAGGATGACACGAACTAAGTGTTCAGTGGAATGCAGCTCGTACGACAGGTAAAGATTCGCTTTTCAAACTAATAATTTTAGGCCCGTTCATTATTACAAGGGAGGGGGAACCGGAGGAATTGAAAGATGGTTTGAAAATTGCTAACCATCATTAATTGTAAGGTTACATAGGCCCTATTGATATGAACTCTATACACCTCCACACACACAATTAGGTGCATCATTATGATTTACTGCTGAGATGCAGAGAGGTGCTTGGTTTAGGCCTACTGAATAATAAATTTAACATGAACCCCCCAATCAGAAAAAACAAAATAAAATCAATGTTTGTACTCAGCGGAGTCTAATAACCCAACCCTATAAGTCCTAACCCTAATCTTAAACCCAGGTCCTATAGGCCCTATAACCCCAAACCCCTTGTTTTTTTTACACCTAACCCGTGTTGCAACGGCCTAAGCCCTGACCTAATCAATAAAGGGACTTTTAAAAATGGGATCATATGATATCAATGCATTATAACGTATACATGTTTTCCGGAATTCGGATCCTCGGTAAAAGAACGCGGGAAATCTTCTTCATGGGGGGCTATGTGGGGGCTTTAGGCGTTCACAAGATGTATCTAAGTCGACTATTAAATACATGGAGTGTTACCTAAAATGCCAAGAGCTTGATTTTTAATGGTTTCATTTTAGAATTGTCCATAAATTCAAGAAAAAATGCGTAAAACGTGCTCTTGCACATCAACAGCGCGTTATTTTCCAATTCCCTTCTCCTTTGCCGAATGCCCGGGTTCTTCGGCCGTTCTTGAGAGAGGAACTTCGGCACCCGGGTGTTTCGGCAAAACAGAGGACAGTTGACGGTGGTATGAGGATTTTTCTGAGTGACCCAAAAGATCAAAGTTCATTTTTAAAGGTTGTTAATTTGCGTAGAAAAGACCTCTAACCACCAAATTCGAGTCCAAAAGGAGCATAGAACAAAAATGTTGTTCTGATTATATGTATCGTATTCTCTATTTGATGTGAGAGGAGCCTGGACACATGCGTAAGTAAAGTGACTATCTATAAAACAAAGACCCAAGACCAAAGACCTCCTCAACCTAAAACAAAGACCCCCTCAACTATTAAACAAATAAAACAGCAGTAAGGAATCGGGTTTTCTTGATTTGCCCACAAACTCTACCGACTTGATAACAAATGGTCGAGTTTGGCATAATTATATACAAAACAATACAACGATCTATTCGTTGATAACGCCTAGACAACTCAACGTAGTTGTTTATAATTCCGTTCGTAGCGCCGTCTTGTGATACCGAACTTTAATTCCTACTAACCTTGGTTTCCATAATCATTGGTGCAATCGTTAAGGCATTGCCCTCAGCGTCTGTACATGAAATAACGGGCTCTGCATAGTGGCAGAGCCGATAAATAAGTTTATGAAGGACACCGAAATACCGGGCTATGCCGAACCCCTGGTTTCGCAGATGACCTTTGCAGTACGTCAGGGTATATGCCGAAACGACCGGTATTGCGGAGAATTTATGCGGCACAGCAGAGGGATCCTTATAAAGAGTGCGGTTTGTTGGATTTGTATAATAAGTTATTTTGTCAATGGTTTTTGTACGGAAACAGGATGACACGAAATACGTGTTCACGGATCTCAGATAATAAGACAGGCTAAGATTAGCCTTAATGAACAATTTTAGGGCCCGTTCATAATAATCGGGGGGGGGGGGTGGCTAGAAATGGAAAGATATGTTTGGAAAATTACATATGCCGCAAATTACAGGTCCCCAACTTCCCTCCATCG
This sequence comes from Ophioderma brevispina, assembly GCA_023653785.1. NCBI lineage: Eukaryota > Metazoa > Echinodermata > Ophiuroidea > Amphilepidida > Ophiodermatidae > Ophioderma > Ophioderma brevispina. Next base: position 32,418 of record JAMKCH010009464.1, on the reverse strand, counting down.
GAAACTGCCGAAGTACCGGGGCATCGGCAGAGAAGATAGGGAAGTGGAAAGAAAAAAAAAACGTGCTGTTTTGTCGCCAATGCAGTGTTTATGCATATAGTGAATGGTATGGGACAATACTACAATATGGACTCATTGATAATCAGGATTTTGGACATTTTGGAACAAGCATGTATGGGATAGCTAGACGTGATGCGATCTTGTAAAGCCAAACACCCACATGGCCCTATATGACGATGAGTTCCCGACGTCCAGTCCGTTTAGCAGTACAGCGCATTCGAACAATGTATACGTTATATGCATGGCTCCCATTGTAAAGGACCCCTTTATTGATTAGGAGGGCTATTGAGGGTGGCAACACGGGTTAGGTTTTAGGTTGGGGTCGGAGCTATATAGTGTTAAGATTAGGATTAGGATGGTTAGGGTTATGATTGGTTTTAGGGATAGGGTGCGTAGGACCTACACGTTTATGCGATACGGGGGTGTAGGGCTAATAGTTTAAGGATAGGATAGGGTATTTTAAGGTTTAGGCCTTGAAATATTATGTATGGGGATGTGGTTTAGGATTAAGGTTAGAGTTTGGTTTTCATCAATCAAATTTTATTCATCACAAAAGCAATATACCAAAAACTAGCTATATTAGGGTCTGTTTTTTAGTACAAACATTATAGGGGTGAGGACCTTATGTGATTGTCTACTTGACCAAAATAGGGAGTTATGTGATTTATTTTTTCTGCATGGAGGGGGTCTGTTAAATATATTTTCCAGTAAACCGAGCACCGATCCAATAAGATATCAGCAGGAAATCATATGATTAGGTACTAATTGTGTGTGTGGGATAGGTGTATGTAAAAAATTGAGTCAGTAGGGGGTGGTATGTAGGGCCTAACTTTACATTGGGATTTATTGAATTTCCACAACCATATTTAATTTATCTTGCCCCCTCCCTTGTAAATAATAAAAGGGCCCTAAAAAATTGTTAGTTTAGGCTAATCTTAGCGGTCGAGTAGAGATGAGTCAAACCTGAATACTATTTCGGGTCATCCTGGCGTAAAGCCAATTGAACGGAAGAACTTGGTTACATCAAACAACGCAAATGTAATAAGGATCCTCTGTACCGAACACTGAGGCTACCCATTGTTTCCAGCTAGTAACCCTAAAGTAAGCAACTATCAAGCAAATCTGTGACAAAAATTTTAAGAAGCTGATTTAACTGATTTTGGTAGGTAAAGGTGTAACATTACCCAAAAAAAGGAGTTATCGTAGGGGGTGGGGGAAATTGAGTTTTTCGGGAGGCAAAGGTCAATAAAAGGGGTACATTTTAAAATTGATCCAATCATGTTGAAAAAGTATACCAAGATTAATATGTTTAAATCAAAGGATTCCAAAAAGATAGTTTATACTATCTGCGCGAAAGTTTGGAGTTATAGGCTAAAACAGCCCCAATAATCAATATTAAAAAGGTAATCTTTCAGTTGACAGGGGTTCAAATTTTAAAATTATTCCGATTTGGATAAAAAATGTGACAAATTATTGATGGAGCTCATAGGATAAATAAGGAATAGTTTTGACTGTCTTAAATGTGTTCCCCATGTAGGGGGCACCAAAGGTCATCATCCATTGCATTCAATGGGTTGACCTTGTTTCCCCCCTACTTGCTTAAGCTCAGTAAGCATTCTGAAGACACTCAGACACAAAAACTTTCCTTATTTTTCTCCTATGAGCTCCACCATCTATAATTTGAACCGTTTTTTATTCCAAATCGGAGTAATTTGAAAATTTGACCCCTGTACAACTGAAAATACCCTTTTTATTGAATTTTTGCTGTTTTTAGCTATAACTCCAAAACTTTCGGCCCGTAGCTAGTACAAACTATACCTTTTGGAAATCCTATGATTTCCAAAAACTATTAATTGGTTACTTTTCAACATGATGGATCAATTTACAATTTGACCCCCTGTTATTGACCTTTTGACTCCCGAAAAACCAATTTCCCCACCCACTACGATAACTCACCTTTTTTTGGCGTAAATGTTGCACCCATACCTACCAAAATCAGGTGAAATAGCTTCTTTAACATTTTTCACAGATGATGACAAACTTACTTTAGGGATTACTAAGCCATGTACCCCTGCAGTATGGCAGGGAAATGAGTCGGTAGCTCGCATTTTCGACATCTCATTGATATTGCCAAAACAATCGGGCGTTTCGGCAGGTACCCCTGCCGAACGGCAAGATCATCTGCCGAAACACGGGCGTTTCGGCATAGCCCGGTATTTCGCGTGCAGCAATTAGGCCAAAACAAAAAATTGTTGTTATTGAGTAAACGGGCCAGGGTCAAATGAGGGTATAGGCGGCGGATTTTTTAAATACTAATGCAATTACTACATCAAATCATCCACACACAGTCTATGTAATGTTATTGATATGATACTTTGGACTCTATATTGAAAATCTTTAAAGAGAAGTTGCCCCAAAGTTACACCAGAACACCAAAAAAAACCACAAAAATATGAAAAAACGGTTTTTTTAAAGTTTTAAAAATCAGGGTAACGGTAAAAACAACTTGAAAAATTAATTTTTTTGAAAATCAATAAAATTAATTAGGGTAGGTCTACTTTTGTACAGGCTTGATTTTCAAAATTAGGGCTAGGGCGGGTTACTCCAATACGACATTTTTTTTGGGCAGCTTATTATAGGACAATGTCAGTGAGGACGGAGTATGGCAAGCTCTAAGTTTCATAACGTATTGCGTTCATATTGGTGGACGTGTTTACAAAAAAATAAATACATCGAAAACATAGACCAACCACGCGTTGCGAAGCTAAGTATTTATGGGTCATGGATTACGTCTGTGGGAATCAACAATTTCGTTGCAAGATTACTTACAACGCACTGTGGTTCTATCTTTTTTAATACCGTCACAAAATTATGATTTAATGGCGACACCGCAACGCTTTGCCGAAAATGTCGACTTCTCACAACGTATTAAGCAATATTATGGGCTCTTTATGGTTGCCTATCGTACCCCTAAGCATGACATCATTAAGCCCATGTTTATAAGTAAGCCCTTACCCCCTGAAATGCCACAAAATATTTTTGAATATTTTGATCCCAAAACAATTTGAATATGAGCTAAATTCAGCATGGTAGGAACCGTGAATGCAATTTGATAGAATATACATATACAATCGTTAAGGTTCGTTTTCAGATTTTTGGAAACTAAAAATTGTCTGTTCAAATTGTGGGACTGGTCCAGAAATACCTTGCTCATGTTTTTCTTTAAAAATTGAAACATTATATAACAATATCCACGAACACACCCCTAAGCTACACGCTTTTGATGGGGAATATGGGTAGTAAAAAACACTAATTATTGTTCCATTTTACTGTTAACACTTTGCCCCAAAAATAAGTGCAACTTTGTACAATAGGCAAACTTTCTACATAACTGTACCTGTACAAGTGTACATGTAGAACCTGCAGGAACAACTTTCAATTATATACAATTTCAATCAACAAATGGGTACTCTAGACAACTAGATATTTGGGATAGTCAGGTAATTTGTTCTATAAATTAGATTTATTTTGCATAAAAGAACACATGAAGCCATTCAGGGCTTTTAATTTATAAAGGGGACCTTTCTACATACATATGTAAACTGAGTGGTGGATCAGGGTGGTCAGGGATATGTCCCGTCAAAAGTCGGAAAGTAGGGGGGGGGGTTGCTACCTGCAAAAAAGAATACTTCCAGTGTAAAATGCCCAAAAAATGGTACGTATGTTACTTAAAGACGAAATACTGACATATTTTGTATTTCATCTTATTTTTGAGAGTATGCTTATTTGGGGCACAACGCAAAAAACCCAAAAAATCCCATCATTGCCAAAAAGATCGATTTTGCTTGCAATTATGTCGAAACCCCCCGAATTTTGGAATTGTTTCAGATTAACGACTCTATATTTTGGCAGTCATAAAACAACTCGCATATGACTCTCATGTTATAAACTTGCTATGTTTGTCCTTTCGTAAAGAAAGGACAGTATAGTTACACACTGATAACCAACCAGTGATGTTTGACAGGTCCAGTAATTACTAACAAAGTCGGGATCCGACGTTTTTTAAGTCTAGAAACAGGCGTAAATGGCGGTCTTCAAGACCGCTTTTCAAAACCCAAGTGTCTGTTTTTCACAAAGAAAGTCATATACGGTGTTGATATGACTTAACAATAGCATTAAGAGCAAAATGGTCATTTTGAATTTGGAAAAAATGACTGATGGTGGCTTTAAACACTGAAAGGTTATACGGATGAACTATGACGTTTTGCGCCTTGGTTCCGGTAAGGCGGACACTACAGGTTTAGGACCGGGATTACTTTGAGGCGAAAAAGATTAATATACCGTAAGTTATATACGGATTAAATATTGACGTTTAATGATCGTCATGAGCTACAGCTATGGACGTGAACTACGACACTTGAATTATTTAAAAATGTAAGAATACAGAATGTTGTTACTAAGTCCAACTTTCAGGCTTGACTGATCATTATATAACGGGAGGTTATGAGTTGTCCCACACAATTCACTATGTGTGTAATTTAACACTTAAACGCATAAGGGGGTCCTTGGGTCCATTTTTTTGGGGGGGGGGGGGGGGGTTTGCCAGCGTTTTTAACGCTGCAATATATATTTGGTTTATATTTTTTGTAGTGTCTACATTTAGGTTGCGCTTGCCTTGACAAAGCCAAAATATAAGACCCATTGCGCCCGTTTTTTTTGCGTTTAATTAGCATGGGTCCCTTGGGGCCCCGCCTCTTGCACTAACGGAAGTTGCCCATGACAAAAATGAAAAAAAATAATGAAGTTATTGTGATTCTGATTCAAAATGCCTACACCTCGTGACATAAACACAGCAAAAATTCCTTAGGAAGTATGTAGGCCCTTGGGGCATAATATTTTATATACAGTGTGTCCCAAAATAAATTGCAATCTTCGCAGTTTGTGCTATAATTTCAAATTAACTGAGAATTATTCAAAGTTTTAACATATTCTGAATGACTAACTTGTTTCGTACATCCTTCCAATTTTTTGTCCAAAAAAAGATACGGTTTCACTAGTTTTGAACCAAAGGGATTATGTAACCCGCTGTAAAATTACCAACCCCCATTCCAAGTTTGCGTTAGATCGTGAAGCAGTTTCCTTGAAAAGGTTGAATAAAATGTCTTTAACTACAAAAATCTCCTGGTACTAATCCTGTTTTTTTTTTTAAATGTTGAAATGTTTGCGAGATAGCTGTACGGCCTATCCTTTTTCTCAATACTGTTCAATTTTCATACTGATTGTTTTGTGCGTCAACCTGTTTTTAGAACCAATGCGATTACGTAAGTAAGCCAATTTAAGCCATGTCCCAATTTGACTGATGATACACAATCAAGGCATGCTAAGTATGCGGTTCCTGTTTTTGTTTTTCCCTCCTGTCTCTTCTTCCTTATCCTTACTACGCAAGTGGTTCATTAACACAGTATAAACCTTGTAAACTAAATATTTTAATATTAAAAGCATTTAAGACAACATTTCCTTGACAAATAAGGGAAATGTCTCTGTTCACAATACAAAGTTCTGACCTTGTGTTTGATGTAACCAAGTTTGGTTTTTTTCAGTGGTTTAGTTGTTTTGTTTGTTGTTCTTCAATGGTCCAATTTATAACATATTAAATATCATAATGGTCTTCAACATCCTTTCATACCATTCCATTTTATTTGGTATTTAATCCTCCGTCCGTCTGCAATTTGCAAATATTTCCGTGGGATTTGTCAGACACACTGAAGATAAAACATTTAAGTTTTGGCCAATCGGCTAAGTTCACTATTCTTCATAGATAGAGAAAATAACTGCACCAGAAAATAAAAGACTGTGGATAAAAACCAATCAGTACAAATATTTTAGTATTAAAATAAGATTGCAATTATAGCCCGCAGCATTTTCCCATCCATTTGGGTTAATCCCTCCGCTGCAATTTATTATTATTCACGCAGATTTGTCAGACCCCGACTGGAGATAAAACTTGTGCCCAGTCGCTTCAAGTTACTCTAGTCTAAATATGAGTAGATCAAAATACTGTACAGACAGTAAAATAACCGTGGATATATCCAATGACGACAGATCTTTTAAGTAATTTGCGAGTAATCAAGTGAACCTGTTTCACAACGATCTAAGTTTAATTTGGAATGGAATTTGACCGCGGGTTACATAATCAGCTTTGTTTTCAAAACTAGTGAACCGGATCAGACAAAAATCAACAGAATGTACAAACAAGTTTCGTCAATTCAGAATCTTTATAAAATTTGAATCATTCTCATAATGCATTGCAAATTAATAGCACCGACTGGCGAGGATTGCATTTATTTTGGGACACACTGTACATTATATAGCAGTTTTACTGTAGAAACCTATGTTAAATTATACCAATTACCTTAAAAAATAGTATGGCTAATCGTTATCATGAGCTTGATATGGGACGTAAATAAGTTCGTCTTCACCCATTAAAAAGCAATCATCACAAGTCTAGTGAATCAACGCCGTAGAACATGGCTGAAACTAATTGTGGGCCTTTTTCCGCACATTTTGACGCAAATTCACACAAATCAATGTTTGCCACTAGTTTTCTTCCCGAAGACCTTTTAAAGTTTATTTTCCTTATTGATGATGTCTTTTGAAGCTTTTTAACATGTAACAATCCTTAGGAAGTGTTAATAATACTGGCTCCCTAGGCAACACCCCTATCGCTAATGGAAATGCAAACCCCTTAATACAGTTAAGTTGTTAAGGGGAACAGTTACGAAATTGTCTCCAGCCTATTAAACACGAGGGTGCTTTGTGAGTCCTGTGTTGTAACCGTCATATCTTTGCGGCCTATTTTAACACCTAAGCAATGAAATTTGGCAGGAGAGAATTTGGAATTCACGGTCTTTAAAATACCGTACCTTCTTTTCAACACAGACTGACAATGTCAGTTATTTGCAAATTAGACCCCTGAGCACCACAGAATTGGTGTTTCACGGCGGTTCACATGATGTGGCTGTATCATACTACATGTTTACAAAAATAAGTTAAAATGAATGAATAACGAACAACATGAAGTCAAACCAAAAGCAAATCTCTAGGATAAATATGCGCCACAAAAAACTTACACAAAATTACGCTCTCTGTTTATAGGAACTATAGCGGTGGTGCACTTTCCACGGCGGAGGGATTTTGCACTGTTGTAGGGGAATCCATGGGTGGCACTTGAGGGAACCCTATCAAGATATACTAAGAAGGTTTTGAGAAGTGTTTCGGACAATTCGAGGGTGCTGATTCCGAATATGCACCATGCAAAAAAGGTCAAGTTGGGGGGTGGAAAGTGAATGTTAAAGGGGCATTACCCGATGATTTCCTTCTTTTTTTAAAATTAGGCTTTATGAAACCATGTGGAAGATCCATTAATTTGACTCCTAAAGGTGTTTTTATTTAGAAGTGTTTTAGTTAATTTATGGGTGATGATGTCAAAAAAAAGACACCTTACCCCCCCTACAAAATCACCAAATCGATGAAAAAAGTGGATTTGTAAAGGGGAATTACGAGATTTTCCTTATTTTTTTTTTAAAATATAGCTTGAGGAAAACCCTGTGCAAGATCCACTAATTTGACTCTAAAAGGGTTTTACGAGTGTTTTATCGTCAATTTGAGTGTGCTAATTAAAAAAAGGACACCTTACAAAATCGCCACATTGATGGGAAAGTGGATTTTTTTTTAAAGGGCGCATTTACCGATTTTCCTTATTTTTTTAAAATATAGCTTTATGAACCCATGTGCAAGATCCACTAAATTCGACCTAAAAGGGTTAAGAAGTGTTTTAGTCAATTTGGAGGGGCTAATTTAAAAAAGGGACACCTTACAAAATCGCCACATTGATGGACAGTGGATTTTTTTAAAGGGGGCATACCCGATTTTCCTTATTTTTTTAAAATATAGCTTATGAAACAATGTGCAAGATCACTAATTGACTAAAAGTGTTTAAAGAAGTGTTGTATGTTCAATTTGAGGGTGTTGATTTTCAAATAGACACTTTACAAAATCACCACATGATGGAAAGTTGATTTTTAAAGGGGAATGACCCATTGTCCTTATTTTTTTAATAGCCTGTATCAAAACAATGCCAAGATCCACTAATATGACTAAAGGAAGTGTTTTAGGTGAATTTGAGGTTGCTAATTTTGAATATACACCATGCAAAATCACCCCCACGTTGGTGGAAAGTTTATTTTAAAGCTGAAATACTTAATTTTCTTAGTTATTTTTTGAAAAACGGGATTCTCAAAGGAAATTAAATAATTTGAGAGCACATAGAGGTCCTCTGGAGGATGGGCTTTGTCTTGTTATCAGGTCATGTATGTTTGTCTAAAACTGCGTCATTAGAATTAAAGGACACTCTTCTATGACAAATTAGATGAAAAATGAAATACTAACTAAGTTAGGAGTTGTTTATAGCGTTAGAATTTGTTCTTTTACGCTCCAAAATTTGTCCCTTTAGTGAGGAGTTTCCAAGACGGATCGTATGTTTTCATCAGTTTCCAGAGAGAAATAATGTGTTTTACATACTTCTGGTAAATTATCCTTAATTGTTTACCAAAGTTAATAGTTTGATTGAAAGAAAAAACTGCAGAAACTTGGTTTTAGGGTCTAGAGTATTCAGTTTTAAGTGCTTTTTAAAGTGGGTTGGGTATAAATAGCCAATCAAACATTTCTTTTAGACCCATCAAAAATGGCAGGTTTTTACAAAAATATTCAAATTGTTGTGACCTCCTATTAAAAAGCATCCCAGATTTTTCAGCACCCCAATTTCGGAAACAAAATGGTATCACCTCGACAAAACTCAATCATTTCACAACGGACTCATCATCTATTTACGTTTGTAAATTTTAAAACCATTGATATTTACGACAGGGGGAATAAAGGGTGTTACATTATTTCAACGGAACTTATTCTTTATATTTTTAGGCTTCGTTTTGTAGAGAAACATTCACCTACCAATCATAAATAATATCTTGTTTAAGAATTATTATAAATGCATTTAGAGTAATTCATCATTTTCGAGAACAAAGGGCATATTAAGATATGATCCAATACAGAGTAACCAGCGTGGGAAGGGGCACCCCAGTTAGAATTTTTCCCTTCTTCTGCCCCATGAAGCAAGGTAAGTATGTTCATTGGGACTGTGTGTTTTGGACCCCCCCCCCCCCAATGTCTTGCCCCATGACTGCCTGACTACATAACCAAATGAAAATGTCTGGTTACACCACAGGATAAAAAAAGGATCTCAAAAGGTTCCAGCCTGAAAAAAATTGCTCATTTGGTTGAGTGGTTCTCAAGATATGGTCCACATGAACAATAAGTCAGCAAAAACAGACTTGCCACGGAGCGTCACTTTTTCTTAAAGGCTCAGTCACACAGCCGATTCCGATTTTTTGCTGAAAACTACTTCCAGACTGCTTCTGAATGGTCCGATTGGACAATTTCGAAAATCTGTGAGCAGTTTCTTTTTCGGGTTGTAGTTTTGGCCAAGTCTAATAGTGTCCTGTACAGTATCTGTAGTCTTCTGTGTCGGGGACAGTGGCAAATTTGAAAAAAACAACGTCACGATTTTTTTATTGACAGCCGCTTAAAAAAATCGTGGCGGGTTGTGGAATCGGGGGAGTCGGCTTGAACCCATGAGCGGTTTGGAAGCGTTAGCCGATCGGTTGGCGGAATCATGAGTGTTGTGAGCAGTTGGAAAGTGGTCGGCAGTGAGGTCTGATTATATGCGGGAGAGAAGATGCAAGCCAGCTGGTCATGTTAAATCGGCGACTACAGAAGATAAGTCGCCGACTTGCAGGTTTGACAGCATCGTTTGACTGTCTTGTTAATATCGCGATGATTGAGGACTGACAACATGCAGTGCCTGCTTGATATTATTGATTTATGATGCTGTCGCCTACTGCTCGACGATTGAGCATCTCTTGTGTTGTAAATTTGCAAGTGGAACAAGACTGCAGCCGAATTTTGAAAAAAAAAATGTGGTCTGTGTAGTGGGTAGATGTTGGGTCGCGTCGCGGGTCAACAAATCGGCGACAATCGACGCGCAGTTGACACCACTGGCGGGTGCCAAAATTGTGTAAAACGTTTTCTACTATGGAGTGTGAACTGCATACTATGATGAGATTGCGATTTATTCCGTATTGGAATAAGTGTTTACACAATTTGGAACTCGACGACCCTCTCACAGTGACAAGGTCACCCTGTGACGTCCTTTCAAGGCCCAATGTGACTGTTCGGGGACTTGAAAAGTGGAGTCGACAATTTTAAAACAGATTGATCATTGTTGATTTCATGATGCGGTGCCTCTGCTAGAGTCAGCACCCTATGTCTCGTTGACGACGGGAAACTCGCATACTAATCATCCCTTGCGGTCTTGTGTAGTCGGAAGAGGTTTGGATGGGGAGCGGTCTTCAGTGTGGAACGTACCTTGCGGCATGGAAAGGAAATCCCTATGCCCAAATCAAGCAGATCGGGTTTACCCCCCCCCCCCCGCCTGACACAAGACAGAAAACTGGGTTATTTAGCACAACTGCTGCTATGCATTCAGATTTTGCGAAAAAACACAAACAGCCCGGGTGACAAAACATTTATGTGTACTATTATTCCATAATGAAATACCCATGGAAAGTCTTGCAGTTGTGACTAAAAAACAGCATTCGGTCTTCTGTTGCCAGAGTCAGAGACCCTTTTTTAGACTGAAGATCATGATCGTGAAACTTTCAAGAAATCAAGACTCGTTGTTATCACTGTAAAAAGAACGTGTAACTAAAATGCTGCCCTCACTTTGAAAGCCTGGAGTCAAGTACTTATTAGACTTGTCAAATTAGAACTTAAGGTTCTGAAAAGAATTGTTAGTGCTACTATTCGTACTGTGATGTCATTGTTACAAAGTTGTCACCATACATGTGTAAAGAAAGGTTTAAAGGTGCAACATATATTCACCCACGTGGGAGCTTGAACTTCACTAGACTCTTAAATCGGGTTAGGGTAGTACCCCTTTAATCATTTAGCGGGTTGGTCGGTAGAGGTTGATACCTTTTAATTAAAAAAATCAAACAAAATTTAAATCATGGCCTTAATCTGACGTGAAATTTTCTTGAAGATGCATACTTGTGTCGCATTAAAAAAGCTATGTTTATAATAAAAATCGGGTAGTGTCCTTTTAAAAACAAGAATTTCACCACTTCACAACTTATCAATTTTGCATGCAGCAGATTTGAACTCAGCCACCCTCGAAGTGACCTAAAACAACAACTCTCAGATCTTTTAGGTATTCTTGAGTAGGGCAAACTTATTTTGACCCTTTTAGGCTTGATGGATCCCCTAGTATGACCTTAACTGGGTGGCTGTGGTTGCTGTGGTGTCGCCATCACTTCTTCATTTGGATCGACCAATCTGTTGAAAGTTGACCGCCTCCACTAGCGTGAGCCCGCGTGATACGCTGGCCCCCCATAGTTTAAAAAATAAAAAAGTATGAATTTGAAAATGTCTACAAAAAGTTTTCTTTCATAATATTAACGTTGGTAAACATATAATGAGAAGTATCTAAAGTATCTTTGAAAAACCCATGACTCTTCTCTGGCAACTGACATGTGGACGATTTCTTCTTTTGAAAGCCAAGCTCCTCACATTGAGGACAATATAATTTGAGAGCAGAAAAATGTTAACAATCTCAACGCTAATAACGTAACCAGTTAATATTTTTTTTCGTTCAAAGTTGTCAATATAGAAGAGTGTCCTTTAATGAGATGACCCGTTTTAGGCAAACATTTTTATGAAGATTATAATCAAAGCAGCTCATCCGCTAGAGGACCTCTAATGTGCTCTCAAATTAGTAATTCGCTTATAAATATTTTTTTTCAAAAATACAAGGAAAAATCGGATGTTTCCCATTTAATAAATTCCCACCCACGGGGGTAATTGGGGGTGATATTCAAAACCAGCACTATAAAATGCATTTTAGTAAAATTAGTGGATCTTGGGCCTTGTTCCAAATAATGCTATATTTCAAAATAATATAAGGAAAATCGGATAATTCCCCTTTAAAGTTATATTACTTTTCCCACCAATGGGTATGGTGTATATTTGAAATCAGCACCTTAAATTGACCTAAAATCTTCTTAACTCGTTAGTCACAATTATGTATCTTGCGCATCGTTTGATTAAAATATGAAAAAATAGCGGTTTGGAGGTAATTTCCAATTCCACCATGTAGTGATTTTGTATGGTGTCTATTTGAAATCAGAATCCTCAAATGAACCTAAAATTACTTTTTAAAACATTTTAGTCAAATTAGTTGATCTTGCGCATGGGTTGAAAATGCTTTATTTCAAAAATATTAAGGAAAAATCCACTATCCACCAATTGGCAATTTTGGATGGTGAATTATTCGAATAGGCAACCTCGAAATTGGCCGCCGCGAACGAAAACACTTTCTCAAACCTTTTAGTGTATCTTGAATAGGTTTTCTCTCAAATATGTCACCTATGGATCCACCTATATATGCCAAAAAAAAGATCTGACGTCAACCACGTAGAACATTCCCTTTATGACGTCACTGCGGAAAATATGAAAGTATTAGATATAGGGTGAACAATTGATATTAATAATTTTTAATGACTCAAACAAATTATTATATATAGCACTAAAACTCTCCGAGTATATAATAGGAATATAGTAGTGGTCCAGTGGTAATTCTAGCCTAGTTAGAGGAGGGAGCTGGGTTCGAGAAACCGTGTACTTTTCGTCTTTATTTCATTCAATGCTCGCCATTTTACGAGTTTCTTATATAAAATTTCACTTATCAATAATTCCCTCGGGTTGTATCATTATACTTGATCCTCGCGTACAATTGAATGAGTTTAAGCATCGTCATAGATTTCTGCTAGAATCAGCATAGTCATCTCTTCTAAATACATAATATATAATTACGGCCGCTTGGACTCTAAGATAAATACCGAAATACTTTAGCGCTCGTTTCGCTGGCTCACCGTAAAGACGACTTCTGTGTCCAGTGGTAATTCTCACGCCCTAGTAGCGAGAGGACCGGGTTCGATGGCGGTGGTTTTTTCGTCGTTTATTTCATTCAATGATGCAGGGTTTCTCGAGTTTCTATATAATACTATTTAAATTTGAAAAGCTTGCTGACTGCAACAAAACCCTTATGACGTTCATTCTGATGCCTAGGGCTGTGCTGTGATTCTACTGTTGGTGTAATAGGCATGTTAGTTACTGGCTCTCCCGAAAAGGGTGGGGGGGGGGATTGCAACACCCTATCCATCACTTTGGGATCACCCTGGTCTTACCTGTACATGTTGATACGGTATGTTTGTTTTTGCAATAAAAGGAACCGTAAAATGTCAATTGACAATAAATCAAAATTAATTTAGCACCAAAAGGGGGGTTTTAAGCAAGGCGGGAAGGGAAAGGAAAAACGTGACGGGGTGGCAACCACCCACCCTCCTTCGGTATAAACGAGGGGGTTATTTAAACGTTCAAAGGGGAGAAGTGTTGCACCAACCTATTAAATTGCTAACATAACTTCCAGTGATTTTACATTTGGTATCAAGATAGCTTGGTGTTCTTTTTTACTGATACGGGAATATAATAAGTGCCAAACTCGCTTTTGTGACGCACCGGGCTGACGTCATAATAAAACTTTTCGGATATTTGCTGAAAATAAGCCGATTTTCAGTCACAAAAGCAAAAAACATGATTTGGTGGATCTTTCCTTGGCAGTTAGGTTAGCTAGTCGGATCTACATGTACTTAGCCATAAGTTTCATGGCTTATTCTAAGGGACACTGCCAATTTTACAAACTTTGAGGGTGTTGAGGGTGGTGTATTTTGTATTGCTACATGTGCTAACCCTCAAAGATTATGTGTGTGTGCTGTAAATTAAATATTGCGTAAGGAAAACACCTCGGAGTGGTTAATTCCAATGGCTTCTTAGGGAGTTTCATAAATACTTGGGGGTAGATAGAAAAGCTAGAGATTTGGACTTTTTGTCTCTTTTTAAGGTCATATGGTTTTGATCCACTGTTTTTAGGGGTCTTGCAAGATGTTTTCCACACCCCCAAACACCTCTCATCAAAGAGCCAACACACGTTGGCCCCAGGGCTAATTGACGGTAGAATCCCTCCCTTAGCCGGAGAGTGTTGTGGCTGAACAAGGGCGGATCCAGCATGCACGGCTCAGAGTTGGGACCCTGGCTTCTAAAGGTAAAATTTGACCGCATTGCGCCCATAGCGACACGCAAGTGGCTCAGAGAGTGGAGATGGTTCCCTTCACACACCACCACCCCACCCCCCCCTCCACCCGCCAATACTTAGCATTTGACTTTGCCCTAGTACATTTTCTCATGCAAAAGTTGAGGAACAGTTTTGAATTTGTGTTTTGGGTTTCCTATGCTCGCATATTAATTAGTCTTTTAAATTTCATACAGATAGGACCGATATAGGTTGTAGGAACACCACTATAAATTAACTTCGCTTCTAATCCTGAGGTATATACAAAGTCAAATCCACTATTGAATATTAAAGGATATTTAGTGAAAATGTGGGAATAAGCCTGTCAGTCACTCTCTTTTCCAAGACCGTACCTTAAAGTACTTGCATACGCCCAATGCTCATTAAACTGTCACTGAGAGATTGAGATTGAGAGAGCGAGAGAAAAGAGAGAGAGAGAGGACGGAGAGGGAAGAGAGAGACGGGAGCAGAGGAGAATGAGAGAGAGAGAGGGGGGAGAGAGCGAGGAGAGAGAGGAGGGAGAGAGAGAGAGAAAGGAGAGAGAGAGGAGCGAGCGGAGAGGGAGAGAGAGAGAGAGGGGGGGGGGAGAGGGAGCGGGTAAGAGGGAGAGCGCGCACGGATGTGTGATTAGATATTCATTATGAAAATAGCCGTTTTTATGCTTTAGCGAGCAATTAGCAAAAAAAACATAAAAAAAAAAAACACTGTCAAAAAACCAAACGACTTCCACAAGGAGGGAGGAAAATCTCAAGATAATTTTCACTTACCACTATCGCGGCGTGCATGTGCGACGTAATACACATAGCCCACTAACCAAAAACAATTGTTGTGCTCATAGTTATATCCATGTGATTCTGGTGTGTCCAAGAGAATTATGGCGAAATTGTGCGTATTCGTTAATATAGACTGTGTGCTCAATTCGAGGGACGGACCTAGTCATATAAAACAACCCTATGGATGATGTCAGATGACGTATTTAGGCGACAATAATGGGGTACTAATACCCTACCAAGCTGTGTGAAAAACAGATACAAAATAGGAAATCCAGTAAATACCCTGTATAGCAAAGTACTTATTTAGGTCATTGAGCTACTAAGCCTACAGACCGAAACCATCACCATGGGGGATTTCGGTGACTTGTATTTTTAGATAGCTTAGAGCATTACGATTTCAATATTTGATTGTTTGTCAAAGTGATATGGTTGGGTAAGCGTAAGGGCGATTTTTTGATTTCCAAATGGCCACCAAAAAATCGATTTGAAGCGCCACTCATGACTTTAAAAATTACTCTTGGATTATTAGGGTATTTCTGTATGCCTGAGTATTTCACTTGTTCATTTAAAAAATATCAGGATGTGGATGCTGAAGTACCTTTCAAAATGGCTGCCAAAAACTGTTTCAATCATACACAAAATTCCCCATACTGTCAGTTTTTAAAACAATAATATTGGCTTTGTTAAAGTATGTGTGTGATCCCAAAGGGTATTTAAACCATTTGGAAACAAATGAGGTTTAACGTCACTTTCTTCATAACGGCCGCCAAAACCCATATTATCACAATTTTAATGCAAAAATATCCCCTATTGGATTCTAATTTTCTGTTGTACCCGTGTCATTACCAAAAAAAAATGTCAGGACATCGACCAGGATGATTAACACTTAAGTGCGTAAAGTCTTTTGCACTCCTATGGTGCATACAGGGGGTTCCACGTGGGCCCTCCCTTTGAAAACAACTTTGCCGTTGATTTTTTTACCAAAACTCTGGTCTCATAGATTGGTATATCAGCCCATGACCACATACCAGGGAAAAATTAAAATGGTTATACGGTTTCAAATGACCAGTCCAACCAAAATTTATGACGCCACAAAATTCGCCCCCCCGTTTCCCACAAATGAAAAACAAACTTTCCCGGAGAGGAATTTTTCCACACAATTTGGATCATATAGATAGAAATATAATACAATTAACCGTGCTGAAAATAAGAATTGAAATAAAATACTCCAGGGGGATTACGAGGAAAAAAACTTTTACACAGCGCCACGAAATGCTAATTATGCTAATTAGGATAAAAAACGCCATAGCCGATTTGAATTTTGTTCCACCAAAATATGCGCACTGATTAGCGGGAATCTTGGGCAAAATAATTGAAACCCTAGTCCAACCACGGGGTTTTCTACTACATTCACGACAAAGGTGGGGGGGAGTGGTTACCACCACCTGATTTTTCATAATTAAGGGGACAATATCTAAATGAGAACAGACAATATAGTGACGACATAACTGAGAGTTTATTATACTAGAAAGGTTGTGTTAATTTGCCAAATTTGGGGTATGAATATTGAGAACACCTTTAAAATATGGAGATTCGGAGGCGGGAAGAGCCCCCTGTACATGACCTTGAAAGTTTTTTTTGTTAGGTGTCCGAATTCGCAAACTTGACATTGGTATACAGTGGTTATTGCAGTATCAGATGATGTAATGGTTGTAAAGCCGTTTTTTAAAATGTTATTTAGTGCTTTTAAAAAAAGCCAGGTGATCGCAAAACCCGGGTGGTGTGTACTTTAAAAGGAGTACACTTTATCAAAGACGTGAAAATAACTCCAAAAAGAGTGTGAATTTCCACTAGTTTCGGTTGTCATCGTGAACATTTGATTTACCATTAACCACTACTTAAAATTATAATGTATATTATGGTACAACTTTACATGGTTAAGTTGGTCGGTCCCGGGCAGTGGACGCGACCAGCGGGGGGCAGAGATTGCCCCCCTGACGACTGTGGCCGCGGAAAAAAATTGCAAAAAAATAATGCTAAATCAGCCGTTTTTTAGCCCTTTGGAACGGGAAAAGAAAAATGGCCTTTTTGACCCCCCTGAGAGGGAAAATTTCCCAAGAAGGGAAATTTGCCCCCCCCTCAGAGGCGGCAGGCCCGTTACGCCAATGGCCGGAGGAAATTCTTTCGAGTGCAGGGTATATAAAACTGTTAAAGAACCTTAAGACCCCAGTTTTTTGAATCTGTGTCATCTAAACATTTACAGTGTCATCCAAAGACCCTTATTTTGAACATTTCACGCAGAGACAAACAAACTAGTGTATTATTTATGGGCATGGTTGTTTCACCCAATGACAACTGTTTTTACATGTGCTTGTACTGTGAATAAACTTAGATGTGAAGCGATTATCCATTTCATAAGTGAGTGACCCCTGATGCGCCATCGAGTTGGTCTCGAACATATAGTAATTTGATCGAGTTTGACTGTCCCCATTGATGCGGGTGTGTGGCATCTTTTCCATAAAAGGCAAAAGTATGTAACACATAAAAACACCTACACAGACATATTATGACACGTTGTTGTTCTTTAAATATGACCGTCGGCCACCAAGGGCATATACTACCCATAGCATCCCATGAAAAAAGAGGTCGTGCTAGGTCTATGAATGCCCATGAGTTTCAGGTTAAAGTTCGCTATTTGCTAATATGGGGTTGTATTACAGGACAATGTAACATGTATGTAAAAATTGTGTGTCGAAATCGTTGAGTCAACAGTGTTTGTTGGATAGGGAAGGGTGGTTTAAAGTTAACACACTTAAAATGAATGTGTTAAGGTAACATTCGAAAAAGAAAATGTCAATTGAAGGTATTGTTAAGGTCTTGAGCACATTAGTCGTACCGGGTTATCCGAAGAATTACTGTTTTGATAAGTTAAATAAAGTGTCTATAGGAGTACTCTTGTAACAAACGTGTATGATCATGAACCTTTTTAAAGAGTTCTATATTTAAAACGATAAAACATATCAAAGTTCTTTGTAAATAAACAGGTTCTGTTGTTATCAGGATTTTTAATATGCTTTATTTTTATTAAACATTTTAAATGTTCTTTTTATGTATTATATTCCGAGTACTGAGCGTGTAAATGCTTTGCTTAAGAAAGAAGGGGGAAACAAGGGTCAAGCCACCATTGATGCAATGGACGTTGACGTTCTGTGCCCCATACATCGGGACTAGGGTATTAGACAGTCAAAAACTATTCCTCATTTTTATTTGAACTCCACCAATATTTGCACCATTGGTATCTAAATCGAAGCAAACTTAAAAATTTGACCCCTGTACAATGAAATTTGACCCTTTTATGGATTGGTTAGAAAAGTAGTAAACAATGGTATACTTTTCAACACGATTGCAATAAATTTAAAAATTTGACCCCTTGTAACAACTTTGTCTTGCCCCCCTTATCCTTAAGGCACCATTGGTGCACGTACGAATCACTTTTCAGGGGTCCCTGTCGGTCTTCTGTGATCAGATTTAATAAGACTCAAACTTTTGTACTTGAGATTTGTGTTACACCATGGCTGCTTAATTGGAGGGCAAGTCGACTAATTCCTTCTACAGCTGTCTTTGTTCTTTCCTAGACTTTGGGAAAACATTCTATTTCACACTCGGCAAGTAGCTCCTCCCCCCCCCCCCCCCCCCCCCTCCCTAAATTCAAGTTCCTTTGTAAGCAGGATTTTCTCACAAGTTAATGCCAGCATTGTCTGACTTATTTTGCTATCAGTTTTATGCTATCCAATAGTGTACATGTATATGTTTTGTATGTTTTTTCCATTTGCCACTGATGAGTGTCTGAGTAGCCCATTTTTCTTTCCTGAGTTACTCTTAGGGTATTGTATTTTGTATTTCATTAGTAATCAAATAAGAGTATTATATGTTATGATATTATATTATGCATATGGCACCGTCACGCATCTGGACATCTATTCATACGCAGCGGGGTTACTACGATATAAGCTTGAATTGACACCCTATAATGTTAGTTTCAAATACAATCAAACTAATCAGACGGTGATCCTTATAAAGCATAAATTCGACAAGCCTATTACTCAAAATAGTGTCAGAGCAGGTGAACTCTATAGCAAATCTCATGTGATATAGGTGTATTGTAACAAAACCAGAAAGTCTGAGCATCAGAGGATATCGGGTTTTTGTTGGTTATTAATCTAGATCATGCATATAAACGCTCACTCCATACCACTTGCCATTGACTTCTTTCTTACGTCCGGGTCGTCCGCTTTGAGACAAAAGCAGAAGTACGCTTCGACGTCATGACATATTGCTCTATGCTAAACACCCCAGTTTGATGTTTACTCCTTCACAACATGATTACCGCATGTAGTGCGCCATTCCCAACGGCTCAGAACGCGTCTGCCTCCCCTGCCTCACCTCCCCCCCTCCCTGTTACCCTTCCAACGTCAGTGCCCGCTCCCCCTCCCCCCCCGTTTCCCCCCCCGGTAACTGTTAGTCTCTCTCGGGTCCCGCCCGGGGGGGGGGGGGGCCCTGTAGTCAAAGGTGGATATGATGGTGGTGTGATGAACAAGAAAAACGCGTATAACGTAAAAAGCGGTTTTTTTTCCAACAGGCATGTACCGCGTACATCGTTTAGGTGTCAAAAACAGCCAAATATTGAAAAAATGGTATGTTTTTAGTAACCCTGAAATTGTGATGTACGCGAGATCACAATCATAAAATATATTGTAATTTGGAAGTAAAGCAACATGAGCAAAGCCAGTTAATAAGGCTATATTATCAACACAATGCATTGATTACTGTTTAGTATGCAAAAAACTGACAAACGACTTGTTTATGGGGTAAAAAAACAGACAGAAATGCTTGTTTAGGGTATGTTTTTTAGATGAAGATTGTCTAATAAAACGGAAGCTATTCACATTCTTTTGATGCATATACTGGTGAAGGTTCTAAATCAATCCCCATCTAATACTCTAGTGATAAGGTAGTCAAGACGAAGATAATCATTGGAAGATCGGAGTTGTCTCTTGGTAATATAAGATAAACATTCAATAATGATTTTGTTCCTTGGTTGTGAAGGCAGTATATAGAAGCCAAGTAATTTAAATATCCTCTGATGCTCAGTCTTCCTGGTCTCTTTCCATAATTCATATCTTCTATAAACCTCCATTTTTCTCCGGTGTCCGTCCCTCTTTAACCCTCGTCATAGCGAGCTTTATATTTGTAACACGGTTTAGCCAAGGTGGCATGGTTAATGACTATGATTTTTCATATAGTGGATAGCTACGGGTTTTTCGCTTTCCATTGATAGCAAATAAGTATAATACCAATGTTCATAGTCCTTGTATGGCCCACATGACATCATGCAGTTCTAAATTCAAAACCTAGTCTTTTTCTCCACAAAAAATAAGAAATATCCATTTTTGTCACTAAAATATAGGAATATCGGATTTCAAGCGGTTTTCTCCTCTAAATAATAGCATTGCTAGTTTCCCATTAAAATATAGTTTAGGTATATTACTGAGCAGATTATTTTGTAAAAAGTACCATAAAGTATTCTTGGGTGGGAATTACTCCCAACCCATCGATTTACCACTAAAAAGTTAAATGAATATTTTCGAAAAGTTTTTGGCTTCAATGACGAAGTAAGCAACCCCTTGCAGTAAGACGATAATTAAAACATTGCTTTCACTTTAGCATCGATTAAGCACAAACAATGTAAATGGAATGCAACATGGTTGCTCAAATTTGTGTTACACATTCGAAACAAAACGTTCACCATATGCGGTAAAAGTAGGTAGCGATATTATTAAGCAAGGAACAAACAATGCTTAGTTTAACAGTTCTCCAAATTTACCATTTTCTAAGACACCTTGTAATTCTACACAATACAGTAAAGGTAGTCACATTAGCAGGTCAACTATGGTGTTGACAAGTTGCTATAACCTGGAAAAAAATATTCAAGTAACTAACTTAATAAGGCGAAAAAAGTTTGAACTGTAACTTTAATATCTATATTGCGGTACCTTAAATCATGTGGCATGAAATTTAGACAAGGAAAAAGTTGTGTGGACTACAATGCATCAGGTATTGTTGTGAAAGAGCAAATCGCTAAGCAGCGAAAAATGGACGGTCCCTAAATTATATCAAAATGAAATTCTGGCATAGAAATATTTCTGTGTAGAGTATAAGTGTATCTGTATTGTGTTAAACTAAAAATCAGTAGAACGGCGAAGTATGACGGTTAATAATAAGAGAGAATTTCCACTTGCTAGTTTTTTCAAGGTCTGATGGGATCGGTTTAAAGGAAATGATTGATATAGAAATTTCGATTTGAGAGTTCTTTTCATATCTGGGTAAGTGTGAAATGAATTTCGATTCCAATTACCGTTTCCTTGTAAGCCAGCTATGCGCTCTAGGTGAGAGTTGTGGAGCTGCAAAATCGGGTACAACGCCATTTCGATACGGAATAAACCCCAAACTCGTTCTAACCTGTCTCATGGCCAAATTCATCCCATTGAAAAATGTGTGGTATACGAGTTGGCAGCCTCATGGTGAATGTTGAAGTTTTGCTTGATTCGAGATTCCGTGACCCGGACTCTTTACGAAATGAACGAAAACAACCAAGAAATGCCAATATTTCGGCGAGAAAATCTGATTAGCATTATCTCGGATAGGGCCGCTTCTTAGGATATGAATCACAATTGCAAGGAATAGGGCGGCATATGGATTGGTCAAAGCAAAATTGGGTCGTTGTGCTTCCTGTTATCTCTTTCTTCCATGTTATAACGAGGGGTTGTTTTTAACAAAAAAGTGGTTATATGAAGTAGTTCGATAATGAATGGATTAGGGAGAGGGTGTGTATAGATCTGTGGCCTGGATATAGAACCATGAAGAATCCCGGTGTGGCAATCCCGTATGGTCCTCCGGGATCACAGTCCCGGAACAATTGTGAACAATAAGTGTTCCAAACCTAAGTTCCCTAAATTCGAAGACAGAGCCAAGACTGTGGAGACAGTCTAGCTTAATCGAGGAAACAAATAATATTGGTAGAGTTGGTATCCAATGTTTCAATGAAAATGCAGGTCCGTGGAATTAAAACAGCTAACACCCAAGTGGCAACAAAAATATTTCTTGTTTTTGTTGGTTTTATCAGCTTGGTATGATGTGGGTTGCATATGTATGTAATAGAAAACATGGATGAGACAGCACAACAGTTAGTGAAAAAATAATGGTGTTTTGATAGGTCTTGTGAGCGGTCTAGACTCCGTAGCGGCGAGCCTTGTTATGAATTTTTATCTTAATTTAAGGTCAAGACAAGACTAAAATCGATTTTAAATAATTAGTCGCGTAAAATTGAGAATAGATTCGTTTTGTTTAAATATCTTGAAGCAGCGTTAAGTGTTTTCTTAATTAAAAACACCAATTTGATATTAGTGTACTAATTGTGCAGGGAGTCTAAACCAAGTCTAGTCAAAAATAGGTGTACTTTATTTGGAGAGACAATGTAGTGTCGGGGAAAAAGCCTGATCTGATTTAGAAATGGTCCCATCTGATGAGAAGATTATCCCTATGGACTCGTTAATCCGTGTTTAATGGTATTTAGTAGGGAGGTTGGAATATTTCAGTATATAGATACAGTTCAAAAAACCCTATCACACGTTTAGGCTAAAAAATGTTTGATTTGGGGATAACATAGAAAAAAAAAAGGGTAGGTCGGTCGCGATTTTTTTATGTTCACATACAGAACAACAAAATAGACAAGCATCCAAAAACAAATGCACTTCTTCACTTCAGGCCATCATATAGTGGTGAGGCCATATATCGCGATTACTAAATGAAAATAGTGGTGTACGTGTTGTTAAAACTTTTTTTGCACACAAAAAAATAAAAAAATATTTAGGGCTCGGCGGAAAAAATAGGGTCGGCGGGTGTACGCCAATACAAACAATGTTTTCGGCCTTTATTGCACGGGATTCTGACAACACGGAATTTAAGATCTTGATAAAGAGTATCAGCGGTGCACTACGGGAATGGTGATCAAACGCAGGTTAGTACTAAAAAGTTTTATCTGAGAGATAAACCTATTGAGGCATTTCTTATAAAGAGATTGAAGTCAAAATGGACACTCTAGTTGGTATCATTTAGAAGGGAAATGTGGTGATTAATTTAAATTCCATTTGGTCAAAACCAATAATTTGAGGCACGTTGAGAGGAGATGAAACATCAACCCACCCATGTAGCTACTTACAACGGAACTTTTTTTTTTAAAAACAGAGTTTGGCAACACAGTTTCGCGATGACAGCACAGTGGTTGCCAGTTTTGCCAGAGATCTGGCCAGGCCTTGACTGTGACAGTCTGCAGATTCCCGTAATCAATTTCACGTTCATTCATAATGCCTCAGTTTGGAGCTACCGCGGGTGGGAATATTACCAGAGCTCGACAGCTTAGGGACATAAAAAACGCCCCTAATGCAGGGGACACATAGCAAACAGTTCTGACATGTTCTGCAAGTCCGATGAAGTTGAGATGGCAGAACATTATGGCAGATGGCTTTGGATGGCTAGAACAAATAATTTGTAGCAATCGTCCAATAGCGGTGGTGTGGTGCCCTCGGGTGAGAATGAGAAACACCTGACGCCATCTAAACAGGCCAATACATGCGTCCCCTTATCATATGATTGTTTCGAACTAGAAATATATAATAGTAGTATGTAAAACATATACAATTTAAACCGGGGTACATCCTTGCCCGATTTTGACTTCTTTTAAATGGGCTGGTCTTACAGCTAGTACACAACTCGATTGCGCTATAAAAGAAAACAAAGAAGACATTACCTTTCCTTTTTATACGCTTTCTCCTCGGAAAAGGAAAAAAATGAACAAAACTGTTGAACAAATGTGTTTTTACTGCTACATAGGATAGACATCATAATATCACGAGCTACTCCATGGGGAATTCCAAACTGATAAGATGGTCGATAAGTCATCAAATCGACAATTCAATTAGCCTTTTCAGGTTCCCATCCATGAAATGAAGGTCTTCAACATTTAAGGATTTTGTTTTTTTTTTCTTTTTTTTTTTTTTTTTTTTTTTTTTTTTTTTTTTCACTTTTCCTTAACACAATTTTGATTTTATTCCTATTTCATAAGTTGGCGAATTGGCATGTTGATTTAAAGGAAAGATGTTGATGTTAAAAGGGAAATTTAGCCTTAACAACATTCCCAAAATATGTTATTTTAAAGTTACTAAACGAAGTATAGTACGTTACGGACTGAGTCCTGTTATGCACAGGATCGAAGACCCTTTAGGGTAGCAACCGGAAGACTGTCAAATTAATAAATTTGAAAATGTAAAAGTATATAGGTGTGATATAAAAAGAGTGATTATCATGGTTGGTAATTTTCGTGGGGGTGGGGGTTGTGTTTCTCAAAACAGAATATTTTTTTGACGGACATCTTTTATCAGTGTTGTGGGTGTGGGGTTTAGTCAAACTGAATATTCTTTTGCGGAATACGTAGTGTGGCATCCAGCAACTTTACTCAGAATTAAAAAAGCCATTTTTTATGCCTATACATGTTTAATTTAGGGATAACACACACGTGCATTCTTTGCAATTGAGACTATTACGACAGCAAAGGTAAAACTGTAATTCAATTACGTTCAAATTGTTGATTTATGTGTGTTAATACAAAAAAGACCGTGATTTAAATCGTCACGTAATAGAATAATAGTAATCCGTGAACAGCGAAGTTTTGAGAAATTGGTTTAACAGTATGTTAGATGAAACCATGGTATTAAGTATCAATTAACGCCCGTTTTAGAATGTTAAGGGAAGATAAATCGAATTTGGCAGTTGCGTTAGAATTATTTTAAACATAAATTATGCAAGACTTGAAATAGTGTTGTTCGACCACGAGAACTCGGTGTTTTATTGCAATGATGAAACAAGTCTATATGGGGTCAATAGAACATTACAATAGTTGGACGACTGTTCCGTATCCTGAAATTACTAGCCGCTGTAAAATCATTGCTGAAAATTTTCACACGATCTGTTCGGGAGACAGTATGTCCTTCTATCTATGAGCAGATGTCAAACTATTTTACTATGAATTGAGTTAGTCGTATTATTACTAGGGAAGCAAGGAATCTCCACATACATGTCATCACTAAAATTAAGACACTATCAGTGACCCATTCGAAAGATTCAAAATAAGGACATTGCATGAAATAGCTTAGTGAATGAAAGGTCTGCGAATTTTTCACAGCTCCTTGTTTCCAAAAAATTGATGGAAAAGGAAGAAATCAGCAGTGTTCAATGATAGAATTCTCCATTTTTTTCAGTTATGGTAATCGTAAGTGTCCGTATTGAAGTAATGATAGTCCGTAAGCCATTAGAAAATTTTAGCCAATTGGTATCCTGAAAGGGGAACAAACGATAAAAAACCAAAGTTTGAGTTAAGTTAAAAACAGCAAAAAAATGTCAAAGGTTAAAAAAAAAAAAAAATTGTTCAGTTGTACAGTGGTCTTTGTTTTAAAATTGCTACAATTTGGTCAAAAGTGGTGCCAAATATTGAGGGAAGCTCATAGGTTTCCATAGGGAAATAGTTTGGAGTGTTTTAAATGCTTACTTAACAAAGCAGGGGCAAAAAGGTCAAGCCCCCATTGAATACATGACGTAGACATTTGTTTCCCCCTACATTGGTACCTAAGCATTTTCCAGACAGTCAAAACTATTCCTTAATTTAATCCGATGAGCTCCACTAATAATATGCCATTAAACTTTATCAAAATCAAAGCCAGCATTGCCCTTCTGCCTCTACGCGAGGTTTCCGTCCGCTTTTGTCTGTGCTTAAGGTTTTGTTCAGGGTTGGAAGTTATAGGGGCTTAAAATGACAAAGATTATTTATGTGGTCCGAGATGGTGTTTTATATTTCACCGGGAGAGGGAGGCGGATAAGCTAGTATTTTTTTTTTTATGAAGTCCACACTAAATTGCTGGTGCACTATGGGGAAGGTATGAGAAACCCACTGCCTTGTATATTTGCGCCTCCTTTTTTTAATATGTATATCAGTAATCTACTTAGTCTATAAGTATGTGTATCAGTGTATATGGGGTCCAGAAAAAAAATGGAAATCACTTTGAACTACTCAGAATGACAGATGCATACCTTATGTATGTCATAAATGCCTGATATTGAGGCGACTGTTTTTTTTATGTCGGCAGGTAACGATAGACGTCATAGGTTAGCGTGGTGGGTCTTGAAGGTGTGTGATAAAATTTTTGCTCAGGCCATTTGAAATGCAGCATTCAAGTTATTTAGGTTTATTTGTGTTGTGATTTTTTCGTGTCAATGCCTTAAAGGCAGGAAGACACAGAGATCACTTTGGCCTTTGTAATTGAGGTGCTTTGAGGATGTTGTTGATGTTTTCTTGTTGTTGATGTAAACAGGGCTGATATTTGCCCTGTTTATTTGTGTGGACCAGGCTCGAGTTATAGGTGCAACATATCTATACCTCACAAGGTCAAAGGTCATATGAGGCCTACTATATAAGAAGTTGCGATGGTAGACGACACATGCGGTCCGATGACCGAATTATTTATTTTTTGGATGTTACTGGGATTTTAGAGAGATTATATACATAAATGGTGGGTAGCGGATCATGACGAATGCACCTTTATTCTGGTTCACATGTTTGTGGTGGAGCATATGCTTCAGTAGTTATAATTTTATTTTTTTTTCCCTACCTCACGCATCTTTTAAAAGGATTTCAAGGCCTCACAATATATACATGCATTATGTGGGTAATTTTGTATCACATGGCATCTCATATATTTTTATATATCCTATTCTACCGCCGGGTGGCAGCTTTTTGGCAACACAACAGTCTCTTTACTGTTAAGTGCCAAACTAATAGACTTCCGGAACGTGGTTTTTAACAATGGAACATGAACAATTATGTATTGTATTTATGTGGAGGTGTTGTTTGTATATGGCAGACTGGAAGATATATGTGTACTAAACATGTATGAAATGATAGAAGGCTGAGTGGTTATGGTGATACCTGTCTAATATATGGATAATACAAAGGAGAATGTATCTCCAATAAATTTATGTTATGTAAATGTGCCGGTATGTACGTACAAGTAATTTAAAGTTTTAGAGAAATATTGGAAAGGTGAATCATATTTTTCACATGGACGTAAATCATAGTAAAGGTGTTGCTGTATTATTTAAAGGCAAGCTGGATTATAATGTTATGTATAGAGAAGGTTCATAGTGAAGGTAGGATTATTATTCTGGATTTAGAAGTTAATGGTTATCAATTTCTATGAAATGTTTATGCCCCTTGTTCAAGTAAACTCATGAGCAAGTTGACTTTGGAATGGTTTAGTATCACATTCTTGAAATCCAGAATTGGGATGAGAAGCACATTATCTGTGCTGGTGATATTAATATGTTACTAACATTCATTAGATAGGAATCAGGTGGAAATCCCATCAAATATTGAGGCCTTTTAATACTTTGCACATTTTAATAGAGGTTTTGATCTTGTTGATATTTGGCGAGTCAGAAATCCTTACCTTCGTCAGTTCACCTGGAGACAAAGGAACGCCTTTAATCCAAAGTCAGGCTGGATGTCTGGCTCGTCTCAAATAGTATGCATATAATATACATAAGTTGGGTATTTCCACTGCTCTCAGTATACTGATCCTCATTATTCTTTATCTATAGAGAATCACCAATGTAACAGGCGGGGTCCATCATATTGGAAGTTCAATAATTGTGTGATGATCCTGACTTTTGTAAAGCACTTGTTGATATTGTTTGCCCGTATTGGTTGGAGAATTATTCCGATGTTGTTGACTATAGAATTTTATGGGAAGTCATTAATACGAACTTCGCAAGTTTACCAAATACGAAGGTAGTTAAAAAAAGCTTATAGCAGAGGTTGTCGTGTAAAGAACTTGGAAAATAAAGTCAAGGAATCTGAATGTGAATTTGCAAAATCCCTCTGTTGAGAATCATAATGTATGGATTAAACATGGAGAATCTTGAGGCTGAATACATACATTCACACAGGAATTATGTACGTTCCAGAGCTCATGAGGTGGAATCAAATAGAAAAATAATAAGTATTTCTGAGTTTTGAGAAAGCTAATACGGTTACGAGTATTTGAATCCGTGATCCTAAATGTGAGGTGTCCTAGTAATCAAAATGAGGTTCTTAACTGAAATGTTAAGGATTTCTACAAATCTTTGGATAAAAAAAATGTCCGATATGGATTCTGATAGGGTTAGAAATTTTTTTTGTTCATCATAATATTCACAATAACACCCTATCAACAAGAAATTGTGATGGTATTTTTAAAACAATTGATGAGTTGTTTCTAAACCCTATTAACTTCAAAATAATAAAACCCCGGGCAATGGATGGTCTTTACAGTGAATTTTATAAGCAGTTTTGGCATTTATTTGGGCAGATGCTGGTTTTCAGTTTGAATGAGAGTTATACTAAAGGTGGAGCTTTGCAGTTCTAAAATCAGTTTAATTACTCTCATATTAAAAAAGATAAAGATAAGCTAAAATTTGTGAGTTACGCCCAATTACTGTTATTAAATTATGACTTGTAAAGAAAACAAAAAATTAAAAAAGAAATTACAAATCAGACACCCAAATCTTCCCCCCTAATACGCCACCCACCGCCGTGCCCCCTACCCCCCGCCCCGCACTGCCCACCCCCCCAGCCCGAGTCAGACACCAACGACAAAGCGACACCCACGCCCCCCCCCCACTCTCTCACAAACCGACCCCCCTCGCATACCCACCACATCCGGCCGAAAACGTTAGTCCGCAGAGGCGCGTACACACACCACATCCGCCACAACGGACAGAAAAAAAAAATTTTAGGTCAAAGATATGCTACTCGTATTACTGAAATTCTTCTAGATATATCGGTAGTGAGCAAGCTGCCTTCGTTTAAAAATCGTTTTATCGGAGATGCAGTGGAGAAAACCGTGGGCGGAATCCTTGATTTTACTAAAATTGATAATTCCCCAGGCCTTTTGCCTTAATATAGTTTCACAAAGCTATGACTCAATTGATATGAGTTTTTATTCAAGTTTTAAATCTTTAATTTCAGATGATTTCTGCAAAGATGGATTTATACCTTTTACAATGACATTCAAATTTTTGTCATAATAAGGGTCTGTCACAGGGTATTTATTTAAGCGGGGCGGTTCGTCAGGCTATCCTTTAAGTTCAATTTATTTTTTAGCAATTGAAGTGTTATTAATTAATTAAGAAGAAATTGATATAAAGATGTATTCAGATAAATGCAGATATGAGCATCAAGATTTCATGCTATGCAGATGATCTTACATGTTTTTGAGAGATGTAAACTCTGCTAAAAGGTGTTTAAAAATCATGGATGACTTTTATATTTGCTCTTCTCTGAAGGTTAATGTGGATAAATCTGAAGCTATTCGATAGGAATGCATAGGAATAGAAGATAACCCCTTTAAATCTTGTCTGGACAAACCAAGATTAAGGTTCTTGGTATTGTTTTTTTTAATTTTTTAGGTTTTTTCTTTTTTTAAAACATTATATTACAGTTAACTGATAAATTTAATTCTCTGATTCAACCTTTGCATTATGGAAGCGTAGAGATCTAACGGTCATTGGTAAAATCCTTTTACTAAGGTCTTTGGACGGTTTAACTTTTTATATGTTTCACTAGATGATTCCTACACTATGACAATCGAGACAGAAAGAATTAATGTCATTCCCGCGCTTGCACCAATTATCTGGGGGTCGGAGGCCTGATCGGTGATAAAAGGTCTGTCTTAAGGCAAACTATAATGACGGGGCCTTAAATGATTGATCTTTCGCAAAAATTAAGGCTCAGTTGGCATTTTGGTCAAGCGGTATCAGACTGGTAGTCATGTTGGATGGAAGATGATTCTGTCTCATTGGTTTACGAAAAGTTGGCGGCTTTGAATTATTATTAAAATGTAATTTGATGTGAAGAAATTAAAGTTATATTCACTTTTACATTAATGTTTTTTAGCTCTTGGATCAGAAGTAAAGCACAACTCATACAACGTGATGAACGATTTTGTTAATCAAATTAATTTGGAATAAATGTTTAGTACTGGTGATAATAAAATCGGGTGTTTATAAATCACTTTCTGAAGCTGGTATTGTTAAAATCAGGGATCTGTTTTAGCCAATGGAACATCCCTACGAAAATGGCAAGCATAAGCAAGGCATGCAGCAAGCTTGCCGCATGCTTGCACAACAAGCTTGCCGCATGCTCGCTGGCATGCTTGATGACAGCTTGGCTGCATGCTTGCACAAGCAAATTTAAAACGCTTGCGAAAGTGTATTTGGAACATTACGCGGCATGCAGCAAGCTTGCACAGCTACCGTGCTGGGTGCTTGAAGGATTGCGCTTATGGTGCTTGAAGGATTTGCGCGCACGGTGCTTGCAGGTTTGCGCGCAGGGTGCTTGCGGTGGTTACACCGGTTGCGCAAGCTTGTGCAGGTTAAGTATTTGGACTACATTACGAGCATTCGCATGCGCAAATGGTGCAGCATGCGGCCACGTTTGCAAATGTTGCAAGCACGCGCACGCTTGCAAATGGGACAAGCTTGCTGCAAGCTTGCTGAAGCTAGTATAATTTTAGAGTATTTACGAGCATGCGCAGGCTTCAGTACAACATGCAAGTTGCTTGCAACAAGCATGCAGGGGGCTGCAAGTGCGTAGTGCTTGGGTTGCAGGGCGTCTGTCACCCTTCCCTACGGAAACCAATTTCCCAAGGAATTTTGCATAGAATTTATACCGTGCGGAATTGGTGAGGGTTATAAGATACCAATGAGCAATACAAAATAAATTTTAGTATTTGGGTGGTAAAATTAGGTGCAACTCATTGTTTTCAAAACTCTCATTGTCTTTTAAGGAGGGTGAGAGTGATCGCTCACCTCCGCTCCGTAAGTGCATTTGATCACGGGTGTGTCCCTAAGGCGGAACCCTTTTTCGAATACTTTTCGACACTTAGAATTCGGAAAAACCGAACAGAATAAACCACATAAACCTATGTTTATTCCGTAAGGTCCGTTAAAGTTTCCAAATTCAAGGGGTCAGAAAGTCTGTTCAGAAAAGGGTGTCAGGTCCTTATGGAAACACCTTTTGATCCACTCCCGATTAAGTCTTCATTAGTGAATTGTATGAGAGTCATTTGTAACTTTCTTGAACGATATTTTTGATGATGTTACATTGCATGTGCAGGGTAAAATATTCTAAATTCTCCTCAGATGGAAATTACTCCTTACTTTGAATTACAGCTTTTTAGGAGAGCTACTACTTGACATTGAGCCTTGCACTTATAAATATCATAACCCTGTAAAAATTATATGGAACTGTTTGGAACACCTACATGTATGTCAGGACTCAATCCTTTATGATGGGTGTCAAAATCCAATGGTACACATTTTCCAAACGTCTGGAACCAGTATCACAGTATGCTTTGCAAGGTCCATGATGAAATTGTCATCACAGAATAGGGTTCATTTAATTATTTTAATTGTCACTCATAGCCTAATTGTGTGACTTTTTGTATGGCAATGCACATATACCATGTGCACATAGCCATAAAGTGTTCTCGTTTTTAACAAAGTTTATCGCCAACTTCCATGGTACGGGGGAAAACCTCCTTAACCCTAACACATCTGAAAGGCAATTAGCAGCAATTGTGATCTTGTAATGCTGATTTTGCTGGTCGGCAATGAAGTTATACCTTCAGAGAAACACAAAGATGCTTATTACCTTGCCAGTGGGCCATTTCCCCTCAATACATCGACCCCCCTGTTGATGTCACTTGCCATAGGTATGCTACTTGTTGCCTTTCTCACGTACGCTCAATCTCCCGTACAACCTAGTGCCAGATCAACCTAGTCTGCCATCCAACGTCGCTTTAAGTCGTTACTGGCTTTGTGTACTTCTCTGTAAGCCCATCTTTTACCTCCAGTTCCCTCCCTCCCGAGAACCCTACCCTACCCTGTCTCTCCAGCATGACGGCATTTCAATTTAATGCTACATATCCCTCGCTTTTATACCCGACTGTGGATCAAGGTTCTCATCGTCTATTGGTGAGTATTATCGTCTCGTTGGTAGTGATGTTCAGTAGGGTGCTAGAAACGTTACGGATCAATTACGATTGGAGTTTGTAGCGGGGAGACTATGATCGGGTA